>QRFJ01003693.1:86496-158071 GCA_006176705.1 Cocos nucifera | reverse complement strand
TTCACCTTGAGGAGTGTTATAGTTTGACTACACCATGACTCGATCTCCTAGCCATTCGGAATCCTGAGGTGTATGTTGGCTATAGTATGTTCATTGATAGGAATTGGATTGCACCAAGATAGAATCTATCTACCTCGATGGATGAGGAGTGGCCCTATTGATGATCATGGAGATCAAGTCCATAAGCCTGGCCATGCAGAATGCGAAAATAATAGAAAGATTTTCTATTAAGATTTTCACATTAGCTTGAATCAATGATTAAATCATATGATAGAATTATTGGTGTTGAGAGTTCACCTCTAACTCATTGATCTCAGAGAGAATATTAACACCACAAGTGCTTATCGAGAGTTTTTTCATAGGGTTGCCATCATATACTGCTATGTGTCACTGGTGGATTTTGAGCAAGCAATGATTTTGATGATCGATCATTCTAGTTATCTGAATCAGAAGAGTTCTGATTCATCGAAAGGAGTTTCGATGATGGAGATCATGACATATTCCATTACCATATAGAATTAAACCTAACTGGATCACACAAACAAGAATTTAGATCTGGATATCATTAGTTGGACTAACCCAGTTCAGTTGATTTGAATAAGATTCAATTAGGTTTAAGAAAATTATGCTAGCACACGGTTGAGCCTAACGTTCTCTTTTTCTATCATAAAAGTTATCTCGACTGAGCCAAATAAGTTTGTGCTCACTCAGATACCTTTACCTGGTCTGACCGAAGCTTGTCCAAGTCAGAAAAGGATTGTTTTAATTTATGAGATAAATTTGAGACAACACCTGCCATTTTTCGTCACCTGCTAATTCTTGTACTTTGACTTGGTCAAACATTGACCTTTGACCCTTGGACATCTGTCCATGTGTCAAGCACTTATTGGAGAGCAGATAGGGGCTTGTCCCATCTTTGGAAACTAGAAAGAAGGGGGCACACGCCATCCTAGGCGTGCGCCTATGGATAGGGATGCTGGAGTCCCATACGGATGGGACTCCAGGTTGCTTGTTGGATTCAAACTAGGTGACCCTCATCTATGGACTTTGACCAGTCTTAGGCACCACCTTAGGATGAATCCATGGGTCTCTCATCTCACCAATCAGATCTTGATCTGATTGAATGAAGCAACGTGATTGGCCAGAGTGATGCAGCACTACATGGCGCAGCAGAGTCTATAAATAGACCCTGTCTATGCCCACTTTTGAAAAACTTCTCTCCTAGCCATGCCCCAAGGCTGTTCCTCTTCCTTCTCCATGCCAACATCTGGCCCTCTCTCTCCTCTCCATACCTAAGAAAGTTGGGTTCTTCAGATTAGTGCGAGTTAGGCAAGAAAAGGCTGACGAAAAAGGAAGAAGGCAGCACTGCTGTAGAGACGACGGGTAATCTTCAGAAGGTATTTTGAAGATCCTCCAAATCAGATCCAGATCTAATTTTTGGGAAAAAGAAAGAGAAAGAGAAGATCTCCAAATCTAGCTTGAGTGAATATCGGTAGAGACCAGGTGCTTGCGTGGCTAGATCCAGAACCTCAGAGCTTCCGCAGGATCATCAACGGGTAATCAGATTACCCATGATCAAGGTAAAATTAATTAAGTTTTAATTTAATTTAATTTTTCTTATTTATGATAATATAAGATATAAAAAGTGTTAGATCTGATCTGGATCTGAGAGAAGAATTTTTGAAATATGCCTCTCGATCCAATCAGATCTGAACGAATCTGATCCAAAAAATCAGGATTTTCCTTCAACTGGTTTTAGAGCCAGGCTCTTATTAAATTTATTTAGATCTAATTTAATTTGATTAATTAGTAATTTCAGATATCATATAAGATATGATTAGATCTAAAATTAGAAAATAAAAAATTAAAATTAATTGATCTAGATCTAATATGTATGAGATACATAACTAGACTAGGAATAGAATTATTCTGTGTAGTCTAGTATAATCATATTTTTTATTTGATTAAATATAATTTTTAGATCTATTTATTTTTTATTTTTTGATATTATAAATATTTTAATCATATATAAAAATAAAAAATAAAATAAAATTAATTTGTTCATATGAGATATGATAGTTGCATGTTTAGACTAGTTATAGAATAGTTCTGCAAATAGGTCTAGATTAAATTTTATTTGATAAGATCAAATTTAAATTTAATTTTGTTAGATGATTATGAGATAATTTAGATCTAAAAAATATGCATGTATGATATATGTGATATATACAAAACATGTTTTAATTAGATCTTTTATATGAGATATATGCTTAGATCTAATTTATTTTTTGTAGATTAGTTGTATTTCTAATTAAGATGTTTCCCTTGGCCATCCGATCATAAGAACAAAGTAGGACTTAAAAACCCTTTTCTCCCATTTGATGGGGTGTTCTTATAATGTGTAGGGGTGCTGCGCGTTCATCCTTAATCAAAAATTGAAAACTTACTTTCTGTAAAACCCTAGTTCCTGAAATCCTAGGATCTTATTTATATGTTTTGTTTAAAAACCCTAACTTAATTAAGAATTAAGTCTATGAAATATCAATTAGATCTAAAATTAAAAATTTTAGATTTAAGACATATTCATAAATCTGGGTTCGGGCTTGGGTAGCTCAATTAGGTCTAGCGGTTGATCAAACCGAATCAAGAGTTGGTTAGATGGGATCAACAATGCTTAAATTGACTAGCCTAATAGGATTAAGTCTGGGTCAAGATCGAGTTACGTGAGTGATCGATCAAGATAAGACCTAATTAGGCTCAAAGGTTAGAGTCTGGATTGTAGGCTAACCCGATTGATTCTGTCTCAACAATTTGGTGTCTAAGGTAAGTCTGGCAGATACGACTGACTAATTTTTAATTGGAAGCTACTCGACTCAAATGCATTCTTGTTGAGTTAATGGCATATCTCTTCCACCAGTCTCACTTACCTGGCCATGTTTGTTGACTCAGTTCTGATCCAAGGTGGTTAATAATCCGAGCTAACCCATGCCACTAGGTTAGTCATAATAGTTATGACTATATCAAGTCTAGTTTAATGAGACCTAAATCAAATCTTCCTAAGAAAAGATTAAGTCATGGTCTTCCACCATTATAGATGTGCGGGTCCTTTCCAGGGTTGATTGTTCTTGACTGATTACAGTGGCTTAGTTGCACCAGGAAGACGCAACCATGTCTATTAGGCATTGGATGCTACAGACTGAAGGATGAATTGGGCTCAATATTTTGGATACGGTGAGAGACCCAATTAGGAATCTAATCTATGCAAATGGTGGATCTGACTTAACTAAGGAGTGGATCAATATTTTGGACACGGTGAGATTCATGAATTAGAAACTAAGTTTGGGTGCACCATTATTAAAGAATCATTGAACAAGAGTTATTCACTCATTAGCTAACCCATCACCAATAACTGTTAGGTGAGGTGATGAGTCAGTTGGTAGGACCGCACCACCCATTAGAAATCAGTAATCATGAAGATTTTTGCATCTCTATAGAGGGAGTGTAGAGATCTGAGAAAATAGTGAAAGCTAATTTATTTTAAAATAAAATTTCTAAACAAATTGGTTAAGTCTTAATTATAATATCTAACTAGAAACTTTGACTCTCTACAGGAAGATGTCTGCATCCAACCCACTAGCATGAATTCTAGACACCCATGGACTGACCGGACCAAATTACAAGAATTGGCTTCGAAACTTCAAAATCATTTTGGATTCCAAGAAGTTAACTCATGTATTGGATCAGGACCCTCCCACCTTATCAGCCCGTCCATCTGTTGAACAGAGAGCATCTCTAGATAAGTGGATTGATGAAAATAATAAGGCCAGATACTACATGTTGGGCTCGATGTCTGATGAGCTTCAGCGCCAACATGAAGATATCAGAACTGCTCACCAAATGTTGGCTCACCTACAAGAGATGTTTGGTGAACAGAGTCGTGCAACCAAGTATCAAGTCACTAAACGACTGTTCAAGGATAAGATGCGTGATGGACAGTCAGTCCAAGATCATTGTCTGATGATGATCAAGGACTTGGAAGAGCTTGAGAAGCTCGAAGTGAGGTTGAACTTGGATTTGCAGAATGATATAATTCTGCAATCCTTGACTGATGCGTATGGACAGTTCATCATGAACTACCATATGCATAAACTTCAAAATTCCTTAGCCGAACTTATTAACATGCTGGTTACCGCTGAGCTTTCCATGAAAGGTTCTAAAGGCTTAGTGCTTGCTTTGGAATGGACTTCTTCTAAGAGAAAATCTTTTGGAAAGAAGAAGAAGTCTGTGAAAAAGCAGAAGGTGGAAGGAGGAAAGAAGAAAAAGGCAGAGCTGAAGAAGAAGGCCACTGACAAAGAAAAATATTTCCATTGCAACAATGATGGCCACTGAAACTGAAACTGCTCTACATACCTGGCCACCCTAAAGAAGGAGGCAGGTTCTTTTGAAGGTATGCTCGTTATTGAGTCTAACCTTATGGTTTCTTCTGCATCCAATTAGGTGCTTGACTTTGGTTCTAGTGCTCACTTGTCCACTTCTATACAGGATCTTAAGGATAGCAGAAGGCGAGGGATGGTGAGATGATCCTACACATCGAAAATGAAGCAAGAGTTGCTGCCGTGGCCATGGGAACATACCCTCTTTGACTACCATCTGATTTAGACTTAGTATTAAAAGACTGTTATTATGTACCTGCAGTAAGTAGGAATTTGATTTCTGTTTCTTGCCTTGCATTAGAAGGCTATGTAATTAGTTTTCTTAAGGACCATTATAATATTCTTTATGAAAAAAATAAAATTACAAGTGGTTTCCTTATTAACGATCATTATCAGTTACATGTTGATGTATCTATTTTTAATTTTGAGCAAAATGTGAATGACATAAAATCAAAACGTCCTAGGGATAGTCCTAATGATAGGTATCTATGGCACCTAAGATTAGGTCATATAGCAGAAGATAGGGTTAACAAATTGAAGAAAATCGGGCTATTGAGTCCATTGAGTTCTAAGTCATATCCAATCTGTGAATCCTGTCTTCATGGCAAAATGACTAAACTTTCTTTTACAGGTCATGGGGAAAGGGCCATGGACGTTCTTGCCCTAGTACATACAGATGTGTGCGGCCCATTTGATGTGCCGGCTAGAGGCAACCTTGTCTACTTCATAACCTTTATCGATGATTCATCTAGGTATGGGTATGTGTATCTTATGAGACACAAGTCTGAAGCTTTTGAAAAGTTCAAAGAATTCAGATATGAAGTAGAAAAGCAAATTGAAAAGTCCATTAAGGTTCTTCGATCAGATTGAGGTGAATACCTTAGTCGGGAATTCTTGGACTATCTCAAGAAAAATGGCATAGTCTCTCAATGGACTCCACCAGGAACACCTCAACTCAATGGGGTCTCAGAACAGAGGAACCGGATCCTGTTAGATATGGTTCGATCCATGATGAGCTTCACAGACCTTCCTAATTTTCCTTGGGGATACTGTTTGTTAACTGCAATATCTTACTAAATAAGTTCCTTCTAAAACCGTTCCTACCACACCGTATGAGATATGACATGGTAAGAAACCAAGTCTGAGTCATCTCAGAATTTGGGATTGTCTGACTCATGTCAAAAGATAACAAGCGGACAAGTTAGACTTTAGGTCCTTCAGAGCTCGATTCATAGGATATCCTAAAGAGTCATTAGGATATTATTTCTACATTTCAGAAGATCACAATGTGATTGTGAGTCGACATGCCATCTTTCTTGAAAAATAGTTTATTCAAGATAGCATAATTGGAAAATAGATCAAGCTCTATGAGAAAGTCTCACAAGAGCAACAAGCTAAGGACCAAATGGAACCAAATCAGGTTAAGCCAATCCATACACCACCTCCTCCACCTCATAGATCGCAAAGGGTTTTTCGTCCCCCTGAGAGGTACTTAGGTATTATTTCAGAGGATGTTAAGAAAATGTTCCTCGTAGGTAATGGGGTTCTTGGTGATGATCCCAAAACCTATAATGAGGTGATATCAGATATCGACTCCGAGAAATGGTTAGAGGCAATGAAGTCAAAAATTGACTCGATGCACTCAAACCAAGTCTGGACCTTGGTAGATCCACCAGAAGGTATAGTACCTATTAGGTGTAAATGGATCTTCAAGAGAAAGATTGGTGCAGATGGGAATGTGGAGACATTCAAGGCTAGATTAGTGGCAAAAGGTTATAGTCAACGTGAAGGCATTGACTATCAGGATACCTTTTCGCCAGTAGCTATGCTAAATTCCATCCGCACATTGCTTGCTGTTACAGCCTTTTTTTATTATGAAATATGGCAAATGGACGTAAAAACAGCATTCTTAAATGGATATCTTGAGGAAGATATCTATATGGAACAGTCCTTAGGTTTCACATCCAGTGATGATGATCATAAGGTATGCAAGCTGCAAAGGTCCATATATGGACTTAAGCAAGCATCTCGGAGTTGGAATACTCATTTTAATGATGTGATCAAAATGTTTGGTTTCATCAAAAATGAGGAGAAACCATGTGTCTTCAAAAAGGTCAGTGGGAGCACTGTTATCTTTCTCGTATTGTACGTGAATGGCATCCTCCTTATTGGGAATGATATTCCCATATTGACCATAGTTAAAATGTGGTTATCTAAAGAATTCTCCATGAAAGATCTAGGAGAAGCATCCTTTATTCTAGGAATCAAGGTCTATAGAGGTGGACCAAATAGGATGCTAGGACTTTCATAGAAGATGTACATAGAGGAAGTACTAAAGAGGTTTAGTATGAAAAACTCTAAGAGGGGTTTAGTATCCTTCAGGCATGGCATTCATCATTCCAAGAAGATGTGCCCTAGCACACCTGAGAAAATAGAACGCATGAGCAAGATCCTTTATGCTTCAGTAATAGGGAGCCTCATGTATGCAATGTTATATACACCACCTGATATAGCTCATGCTGTGAGTGTCACGAGCAGATATCAATCGAATCTAGGTGAAGAACATTGGACTTCTATAAAATGTATCCTTAAGTACTTGAGAAGAACTAAGGATATGTTGTTGGTCTTTGGCAATAGAGAACTCCAAGTCCAAGGGTATACAGACTCAGATTTTATGTTTGATGTAGATGATCAAAAGTTGACATCTGGGAGTCTATTTTTGTGCAATGGTGGAGCTGTTAGTTGAAAAAGTTCCAAGCAGACGGTGATAGCAGATTCTACCATGGAAGTAGAATACATCACTGCATCAGAAGCTGCAAAGGAGGCTTTCTGGTATAAGAAGTTTACCATAGAGATCGGAGTGATGCCATCAGATGCTATTCCTCTGTACTGCTACAATAATGATGCCATAGTCCTTGCTAAGGAGCCGAGGTCTCACCAAAAATCCAAGCACATCAAGTGGTGATATCACCTTATCCGCGATTACCTCAAGAAGGGTTACGTCGAGGTCAAGAGAGTCGACTCCGCAGACAATGCGGCGGACCCGCTTACAAAGCCATTGGGCCAGCAGAAGATCGAAGCCCACCTTGAGAAGATGGGATTTAGATTTGTAGCTAATTGGCTTTAGGTCAAGTAGGAGTTTGTAAGATATGTGTGCCCTAGAAGCCAGAATTGGCTGACACTTGTAATACACTTCTAGGGTTCAAAATTATAATTTTGATAATAAATAATAAAATGAATTATTTTCTATCACATATGTGTATTTAGTATCTGTGATACATCCCTTGAGTTAATGGTAATGATAATTGTTATTTTCAAGAGTTGAAAATTTAAGACAAGAATTTTCATTATTAACTCATAAAATGCTCCTGACCGTAGGATCATCATGAGGATATGATTGATCCAGAAGATTAGTGTACAATCCCTTCTTTATAGTAGATGAGTCTTGAGTCTACGGTGTAGAGACACCAGGATGAGAGTATAGGTACTCATTAGAGAATGAGGGCACTGAGTGTGACCACCTCGAGTAGTCATAAGGAAGTCTACATTCTCATCGATGACTGACTCGATGCTGCAGTAGTATGTCTGGTTCTTTCACCTGAGGTGCATCGGTAGTTCACCTTGAGAGTGTTATAGTTTGACTACACCATGACTCGGTCTCCTTGCCATTCAAAACCCTAAGGTGTATGTTGGCTATAGCATGTTCATTGTAGGAATTGGATTGCACCAAGATGGAATCTATCTACCTCGGTGGATGAGGAGCGGCCCTATGATGATCATGAGAATCAAGTCCATAAGCCCATGGCCATGGTAGAATGCAAAATAATAGAAAGAGTTTCTATTAAGGTTTTCACATTGGACTTGAATCGAATGATTAAATCATATGATAGAAATTAGGGTTTGACGAGTTCACCTTAACCCTAATCTGATCGAGGCTCAAGATAGAAGAACTTAATCACACAAGTAGCTGCATCGAGAGGTTCATTTTCAGTTTTGATGGGTTGCCACCATATACTGCTAGGTGTCACTGGTGGATTTTGGAAGCAACTAGAATGATTTTGATGATCGATCATTCTAGTTGTCTGAATTAAAAGAGTTCTGATTCATCGAAAGAAGTTTCGATGATGTTGATGATGGAGATCATGACATATCCTATTACCATATAGAACTAAACCTAACTGGGTGACACAAATAAGGGTTTAGATCTGGATATCATCAATTGGACTAACCCAGTTCAGTTGATTTGAATAAGATTTAATTAGGTTCAAGGAAATCGTGCTAGCACACGATTGAGCCTAACGTTCTCTTTTTCTATCATAAAAGTTGTCTTGACTGAGCCAAATGAGTTTGTGCTCACTCAAGTGCCTTTACCTGGTCTGACTGGAGCTTGTCCAAGTCAGAAAAGGGTTGTCTTAATTTATGAGATAAATTTGAGACAACACCTACCATTTTTCGTCACCTGCTAATTCTTATACTTTAACTTGGTCAAACGTTGACCTTTGACCCTTGGACATCTACCCATGTGTCATGCACTTATTGGAGAGCAGATAGGGGCTTGTCCCCTCTCTAGAAATTGGAAAGAAGGGGGTGCATGCCTAGGATGGCATGCGCCCATGGATAGGGATGCTGGAGTCCTATATGGATGGGACTCCTAGTTGCTTGTTGGATTCAAACTAGGTGACCCTCACCTATAGACTTTGACCAGTCTTAGGTGCCACCTTAGGATGAATCCGTGGGTCTCTCATCCCACCAATCAGATTTAGATCTGATTGAACGAAGCAACATGGTTGGCCGGGGTGATGCAGCACTGCATGGCGCAGTAGAGTCTATAAATCGACCCTATCTATGCCCACTTTTGAAAAACTTCTCTCCTAGGATGCCCCAAGGCTGCCCCTCTCCCTTCTTCATGCCAACATCTGGCCCTCTCTCTCCTCTCCATGCCCAAGAAAGTTGGGTTCTTTAGATTAGTGCAAGTCAGGTAAGAAAAGGCTAACGAAAAAGGAAGAAGGCAGCACTACTGCAGAGATGACGGATAATCTTCAGAAGGCATTTTGAAGATCCTCCAAATCAGATTTAGATTTGATTTTTGGAGAAAAGAAAGAGAAAGAGAAGATCTCTAGATCCAGTCTGAGTGAATATTGATAGAGTCCAGGCGCTTGCGTGGCTAGATCCAGAACCTCAGAGCTTCCATAGGATCATCAACGGGTAATCAGATTACCCAGCATCAAGATAAAATTAATTAAGTTTTAATTTAATTTAATTTTTATTATTTATAAAATGCTAATATCAGATTTAAAAAGTGTCAGATCTGATCTAGATTTGAGAGGAGAATTTTTGAAATATGCCTCTCGATCCAATCAGATCTGAACGAACCTGATCTAGAAAATCAGAATTTCCCTTCAATCAGATCTAAATCTGATTGGTGGGATGACATCATCTGATCTAATTAGATAAGAGCCCCTCTAAATCATCCTTAGATGGTGCCAAGATTGATCAAAGATAAGTCTTTGGAGCCACCTAGGTTGAAACCCCGAAGCAACTGGAGTCCCATCAGTATGGGACTCCAGATGCTCTATCCATGGGCGCACGCCTTCCTAGGTGTACACCCCCTATCCATCTACTTTTAAGTAGGTGGACTAGTCCAAAAATTTTCTTTGATGGGTGCATGACACATGGGAAGATGTCTAAGTATCAAAAGTCAATGTTTGACCAAATGTCCGAAATAGGATTTAGTAGGTGATGAAAAATGGTAGGTGTTATCTCAAATTCATCTCATAAATTAAGACAATCCTTTTCTAATCTGGACAAGCTCCAGTTAGACAAAATAAAGGCACCTTAGTGAGTCAAGACACATTTGGCTCAGTCGAGACAAACTTTAATGATAATTAAAGGAGAACATTAGGCTCAATCATGTCCTAGCATGATTTTCTTGAATCTAATTGAATCTAATTCAAATCAATTGAACTGGGTTAGTCTAATTGATGATATCCAGATCGAAATCCTTATTTGTGTGATGCAGTTAGGTTCAGTTTCATATGGTAATGAGATATGTCATGATCTCTATCATCGACATCATCGAAAGACCTTTTAATGGATCAGAACTTTTCTAATTCAGACAACTAGTCTGATTGATCATCTAAATCATTCTAATTGCTCTCAAAATCCACCAATGACACCTAGTAGTATATGGTGGCAATCGATCAGAACTGAAAATGAACCTCTTAGTGTAGTTATCTGTGTGATTAAGTTCTTCTATCTTGAGCGCCGACTAGATTAGGGTTAAGATAATCTCATCAAACCCTAATATCCATCATATGATTAATCATTTGATTCATGTCCAATGTGAAAACCTTAATAAAAACTTTTTCTATTATTTCACTCTGCCATGGCCATGAACTTATGGACTTGATTCTCATGATCATCATAGGGCTTCTCCTCATCTACCGAGGTAGATAGATTCCTTATTGGTGCAATCCAATTCCTACAAAGAATATGCTATAGCCAACATATATCTCAGAATTCTGAATGACTAGGAGATCGAGTCATGGTGTAGTCAAACTATAACACCCTCAAGGTGAACTATCGATGCACCTTAGATCAAAGAATCAGACACACAACTGTAGCTTTGAGCTAGTCATTGACGAGAAGGTAGACATCCTAATGACTGCTCGAGGTGGTCACGCTTAGGGCCCTCGTTCTCTAAGGAGTACCTATACTCTCGCTCTGATATCTCTACACCATAGACTCAAGACTCATCTATTATAGAAAAGTGATTGTACACCAACCTTCCGGATCAATCACCATCCTTATGATAATCCTATGGTCAGGAGCATTTTGTGAGTTAATAATAAAAATTCATGTCTTAAATTTTCAACTCTTAAAAATAAGAACTATCATTGTCATTAACTCAAGGAATGTATCACAGATACTAAATATACATTATGATAGAAAATAATTCATTTTATTATTTATAGTCAAAATTATAATTTTGCTCTTATAAGTGTATAACAAGTGTCAGTCAATTATGGCTTCTAGGGCACACATATCTAACAATAAGTACCTATACTCTCACTTCGATGTCTCCATACCGTAGACTCAAGACACATTTATCCTAAGAATGTGATCGTACACCAACCTTCTGGATCGATCACCATCCTCATGATGATCCTACAATCAGGAGCTTTTTATGAGTTAATTATGAAAATTCATGTCTTAAATTTTTAACTCTTGAAAATATAAATTATCATAGCTGTTAACTCAAAGGATGTATCACAGACACTTTTAAACACACTTTAATAAAAAAATAATATATTTATTAATTTATAATCAAAATTATAAAATTATCCTTAGAAGTGTATTACAAGTGATAGTCAATCTGGCTTCTACAACATACATCTAACAAACTTTCACTTGACCTAAAGCCAATTGGCTATAAATTTAAGTCCAATCTTCTTAAAGTGGGCTTCGATCTTCTACTGGCTCAATAGCTTTATTAGCGGGTCAGCCGTAGTGTCGACTCTCTTGACCTCGACATATCCCTTCTCGAGGTAATCGCAGATGAGGTGGTATCGCCGCTCAATGTGCTTGAATTTTTGGTGAGATCTTGGCTCCTTAGCTAGGGCTATGGGGTCATTGTTATTGCAGTACAGAGGGATGACATCTAATGGCATCACTCTGAGCTCTACGGCAAACTTTTTATACCAGAATATTTCCTTTACAGCCTCCGATGCAGCGATGTACTCTACTTCCATGGTGGAATCTACTATCACCATCTGCTTGAAACTCTTTCAACTGAAAGCTCCATCATTACAAATAAACAGACTTTCAGATGTTGACTTTTGATCATCTATATCGGATATAAAATCCAAGTCTGTATACCCCTAGACCTGGAGTTCTTCATTACTAATGACTAGAAACATATCCTTAGTCCTTCTCAAGTACTTAAGGATACATTTCATAAAAGTTTAGTGCTCTTCACCAGAATTTGACTAATATCTGCTCGTGACACTCACAGCATGGGCAATATCAGGTTGTATACATAACAGGGCATACATGAGACTCCCTATTACTAAAGCATAAGGGATCTTGCTTATGCATTCAATCTCCTTAGGTATGTTGGGACATATCTTCTTGGAGAGATGAACACCATGTCTGAAGGGCATGAATCCCCTCTTGGAGTTTTTCATGCTAAACCTCTTTTGCACCTCCTCTATGTATATCTTCTATGAGAGACCCAGCATCCTATTTAGTTTATCTTTATAGACCTTAATTCCTAGAATAAAGGATGCCTCTTCTAGGTCTTTCATGAAGAATTCTTTAGACAACTATATTTTGACCATAGTCAATATGAAAATATCATTCCTAATTAGGAGGATGTCATCCATGCATAGTACGAGAAAGATAATCGCCCTCCCACTGATCTTTTTGAAAACACAGGGCTCCTCATTCTTGATGAATCCAAACGATTTGATCACATCATTGAAACGAGCATTTTAGCTCCGAGATGCTTGCTTAAGTCCATATATGGACCTTTGCAGCTTGCAGAACTTGTGATCAGTATCACTGGATGTGAAACCTAGCGACTGTTCCATATAGATATCTTTCTCAGGATATCCATTTAAGAATACCATATTTACGTCCATCTATCAAATTTCATAATCGAAATAGGTTGCAATAGCAAGCAATGTGTGGATAGATTTGAGCATGGATACTGGTGAAAAAGTATTCTAAAAGTCAATGCCTTCGTACTGACTATACCCTTTCGCTACGAGCCTTGCTTTGAATGTCTCTACATTTCCATCGATACCTATCTTTCTCTTAAAGATCCATTTACACCCAATAAGTACTATACCTTTAGGTGGATCTACCAAGGTCCAGACTTGGTTCGAGTGCATTGAGTCAATCTCTAACTTCATTGCCTCTAATCATTTCTTAGAGTCGATATCTGATATCACCTTATCATAGATTTTGGGATCATCACCATGAACCCTTTTTCCTATAAGAAATATTTTCTCTACATCCTCTAAAATAGTACCTAAGTACCTTTTAGGAGAATGAAAAATTCTTTTTAATCTATGAGGTGGATGAGGTAGTGATTGGACTGGCTCAATCTGATTGGGTTGCATAGGTTCCTTGGCTTATGGCTCTAGAGAGACTTTCTCCTCAAGCCTAATCTGTCTTCCAATGCCACCATCTTGAATAAATATTTTTTCAAGAAAGATAACATGTTGACTCACAATCACATTGTGATCTTCCAAAAGATAGAAAAAATATCCTAATGATGCTTTAGGATATCCAATAAATCAAGCTCTAAAGGATCTAGTCTCTAATTTATCTACCTATTATCTCTTGACATGGGTCGGACAATCCTAAATTTTGAGATGACTCAGACTTGGTTTCTTACCATGTCATATCTCATATGGTGTGGTAGGAATGGTTTTAGATGAAATCCTATTCAGTAGATATATAGCGGTCAGCAGACTATATCCCCAAAGAAACTCAGAAAGGTTCATGAAACTCATCATGGATCGGACCATATCTAATAGGATCCAATTTCTCCATTCTAAAATCCCATTGAGTTGAGGCATTCCAAATGAAGTCCATTGAGAGATTATGCCATTATCCTTAAGATAGTCTAGAAATTTATGACTAAGTTATTCACCTCCTCGATCTGATCGAATAATCTTAATAAATTTTCTTATTTATTTTTCTACTTCGAGTCTAAATTTTTTGAACTTTTTAAAAGCTTCATATTTATGTCGCATCAAATACACATACCCATACCGAGATAAATCATCGATAAAGATGCTAAAGTAGATGTAATTACCCCTAGCTGGCATATCAAATGGGCCGCATACATCAATATGTACTAGGGCAAGCAGGTCCGTGGCCCTTTCCCCATGTCCTATAAAAAGAAGCTCGGTCATTTTGTCATGAAGGCATGATTCATAAATTAGATATCACTCGAAAGTCAATGGATCTATTAGTCTGGATTTCTCTAATTTGTTAATCCTATTTTTAGTTATATAACCTAGCCTAAGATGCCACAGGTACCTTTTATTAACACTATCTCTAGATCATTTTGATCCTATGGCATTTATGTTTTGCTCGACAGACTCAATGATGAGCATTCCTTTAGAAGGTCCTTCTTCCTACTTGTTCTTTAAGTTGGCCAGGTAAAGAGGGCAGTTCCGCTTCCAATGGTCGTCAGTGTTGCAATGAAAATATTTTTTTTTGTCAGCGGTCTTCTTCTTTGGCTCTATCTTCTTCTTCCCACCATCCATCTTCTGCTTCTTCACGGACTTCTTCTTCTTTCCAAAAGATTTTTTCTTGGAAGAAGTCCACTCCACAGTAAGTACTGATCCTTTAGAATCTTTCATAGAAAGTTTAGTAGTAACCAGCATATTCATGAGCTCAGCCAAGGTATTTTGAAGTTTATGCATATGGTAGTTCATGATGAACTATCCATACGCATTAGTCAAGGACTACATAATTATGTCAGTCTGCAGATCCTGATCTAACTTGACACCAAGCTTCTCAAGCTCTTCTAAGTCCTTGATCACCATCAGGCAATGATCTTGGATCGACTGTCCATCATGCATTTGAGTCTTAAACAGTCTTTTAGTGACTTGATATTTGACTGCATGAGTCTGTTCACCAAACAACTCTTGTAGGTGAGCCAACATTTGGCGGCTAGTCTTAATGTCTTCATGTTGGCACTAGAGCTCATCAGATATCGAGCCCAACATGTAATACTTGGCTTTGTTATCTTCATCCATCCACTTCTCAAGAGATGCTCTCTGATCAGTGGATGGATGGACTGGTAAGGTGGGAGGATCCTGTTCCAACACATGAGTCAACTTTTCAAAATCCAAAATAATTTTAAAGTTTTGAAGCCAATCCTTGTAGTTGGATTCGGTTAGTCTATGGGTGTCTAGGATATGGACTAGTAGGTTGGACGTAGATATTTTCCTGTAGAAAGTCAAAGTTTCTTGCTAGATTTTGTAATTAGACTTAATCAAATTATTTAGAAATTTTATTTTTAAATAAATTAGGTTTTCACTATTTACTCGGATCCTTACACTTTCTTGGCAGAGATGTAAAAATCTCCACGATTATTGATTTCTAGTGGATGGTGCCATCCCACCAACTGATTCATCACCTCACCTAATAGTTATTGGTGAGGATCAATCGATTAGTGCACAACTATTGTCTAATGATTCTCTAATCATGGTGCATCCAAAACTTGGTCTCTAATTCATAAAGCTCACCGTGCCCGGAATATTGCTCCACTCCTTAGTTAAGTCAGACCAACTATTTGCACTAATTGAATTCCTGATTGGATCTCTCACTGTATCCAGAATATTGAGTCTAACCCATCCTCCAATCCATAGTATCCAATGCCTAATAGATATGGTTATATCTTTTTGATGAATTTGAACCATTGTATCTAGTCGAGAATAATCAATCCCAGGAAGGGCCTGCATATCTACAATGGTGGAAGATCTTAGACTTAATATTTTCTTAGAAAGATTTAATTTAAGTCTCTTTAAACTTGACTTGACTTAGTCATAATAATTATGACTAACTTGGTGGCATGGGTTGGTTTGAATTGTTAGCCACCTCAAATCAGAATTGGATCGACACAAATGGCCAAGTAAGTGAGATCGGTAGAAGGGATATGCTATTAACTCAATAAGAACGCATTTAGATCGAGTAGCTCCCAATTAAAAATCAGTCAGTCGTATCTGCCAGATTTACCTTAGATACCAAATTATTAAATCAAAACTAATTGGGTCAGCCTACAATCCAGGCTTGAACTATGGAGCCAAATTAGGTCTTGACTTGATTGAGTTACATCTTAATGTGATTTGATCTTGACCCAAACTTAATCCTATTAGGCTGGTCAAATCTAAGCTTTTTTTGATCTCACCTAACCAATTCTTGATTTGGTTTGATCAACTGCTTGACCTAATCGAGCTACCCAAGCCTGAACTCAATTTTATGAATATATCTTAGATATAAAAATTTATAATTTTTAGACTTAATTAATTTCATAATCTTAATTTTTAATTAAGTTTTGGATTCATGAACAAAATATGTAATAAAAATTCTAGGGTTTCAGGATCTAGGATTTGATAGAAAAATAAGTTCTGAATTTTGATTAAGGATGAATACACAGCACCCCTACATATTATAAGAATACTCCATCGAATGGGAGGAGAGGATCTTTAAACCCTACTTTATTCTTATGATCAGACGACCATGGAAAACTTCTTAATCAGAAATATAATTTTTTACTACAAAACTAGTTAGATCATATATCACATATAAAAAGATCAAACTAATACATGCCTTGCATACATCTCATTTATCATCAATATGCATACTTTTAGATCCAAAATATCACATATTAAATTTAAAAAATAAAATTTTAAATTTGATCATATCAAATATAAAACTATTCTAGACATCTTATAGAACTATTCTATGACTAGTCTAAGCATGCATCTTTCATATCTAATATGAATAAATCAAAAATTAAAAAAAAATATTTTTTATTTTTAGATCTAATTATAATAATTATAATATTAAAAAATAAAAATTAAATAGATCTAAAATCATCTTTAATCAAAATAAATACATAATCATACTAGACTACACATAGAACTATTCTATACCAAGTCTAGTCATGCATCTTATACATAACAGATCTAAAATATTTAATTTTTTAATTTTAGATTTAATCATATCTAATATGATATCTGAGATCTTTTAATATCAGATTATAAATAAAAATAAAATTAGATCTAAGGTAGATCTGAAGAATTGCTAAACTGGCTCTGATATTAGTTGAAAGAAAAATCCTATTTTCCTCCGCAAGATTGTGTAGATCTGAAGGAATATTTTTAAAATTTTTTTCTAATATCATAATTAGATTTGAGATATCTCTAATCTAATCCTTTAGGATCTAATATTAAGATTAAAATAAAATTAAATCTAATTTAATTTCATACCTTATTTTGGATAATCAGATTATCCTACGATGATCCTGATCTGTCCTGAGATTCTGGAAGGAGCCATGCATGTGCCTAGCCTCTACCAGTATCCACTTATACAGGATCTGAATATCTTTTCCTCAAAAATCTCTCCTTCAAAGATTAGATCTGAATCTGATCAGAAAGTCCTTCAAAAAATTTCTGAAGGCAGCATGTCCATCTCACGAACACCATCACGTAGATCCTGAATCTTGTGCCAAAAATCTTTGATCTTCAACTCAGATTTGTGCCTAACAATTTAGGCATGTAGAAGAGAGGGAGAGAGAGGATAGAGGTGCATGGGATATTAGAGATCTAGCTCCTTTTGGGTGTGAAAAAAATATTTTGTGCGACTCTTTACTATGGAACGAGAAAGGTTTCTCAAACCCAACACCATCTAGAGTCCTTTGACCAAATCACTTATTATTTGATCAAAGAGACTCTAGGGATTATTCTCCATAAAAATCCACCAAATCCCATCTAGTTTTGTTGCCAAAATTGATTCAAAAAGGTATCAGCATGAGTAGATGAGGAAGAGTCCATTGCGCCTAGGACTCTTCCTCAAGAGTTTAAACCAAATCAAACTCTATCATAACTTAGTCTAGGAACCTCCAAAAATTACAAAATTTTATATACCTAATGTATATCTTATTCCCTATCAGATAACCAAAAATTAAATTAAAATAATTTCCATAGAATTTTCTAAAAGCATCTGATTAGGTGACCCTCAATTCTCTCAAATAGGTCAACTTTTGACCCTAGTCCAATTTGAGTATGAATGGATTTAATTTCTACAATTAATCTGATCTAGACTTATTCCAGTCAAATAAAAATAAATCCATTCAAAATATAAGAATGAGTCAAATCAAATTTGACTCAATTGCGATGAATCAAAAAGATTACAGAAGGAGAAAGTTAGGCTCAATCGTGTGCTAGCACGATTACCTTGAACCTAATTGGATCTAATCCAAATCAATCAAAATAGGTTAGCTCAATTGATGACATCCAAACCCAAACCTTTATTTGTGTAACCTAGTTAGGTTCAATTCTGTATAGTAATAAGACATGTCGCGATCTCCATCATTGACATCATCAAAATATCTTTCGATGGACCAAAACTTTTTTGATTCATACAATTAGAATAATTGATCATCAAAATCATTCTAATTGCTCCCACAATCTATCAGTGACACCTAGTAGTATATGATGGTAATCCATCAGAACTAAAAATGAACCTCTCGATGTAGTTACTTGTGTGATTGGATTCTTCTATCTTGAATCCCGACAGGATTAGGGTTCATGTGAACTCGTCAAACCTAATGTCCGTCATATGAATTAATCATTCGGTTCGAATCCAATATGAAATCCTAATAAAAACTCTTTCTATCATTTTTACTCTACCATGGCCATGAGCTTAAGGACTCAATCTCATGATTATCATAGGGCTACTCCTCATCTACCTAGGTAGATAGATTTTCTTATTAGTGCAATTCAATTCCCATAATGAACATGCTATAGCCAACATACACCTCAGGATTCTGAATGGCTAGGAGATCGAGTTATGGTGTAGTCAAACTATCACACTCTCAAGATGAACTACCGATGCACCTCAGATCAAAGAACCATATACACCACTACAGCATCGAGTCAGTCATCGATGAGAAGGTAGACTTTCTTATGACTACTCGAGGTGGTCACGCTCAGTGCCCTCATTCTCTAACAAGTACCCGTACTCTCGCTCTATTGTCTCCACACCATAGACTCAAGACACGTCTATCCTAAGCAAGCGATCGTACACCAATCATTTGGATCGAAAACCATCCTCGTGATGATCTTACAGTCGAGAGCATTTTATGAGTTAATTATGAAAATTCATGTCTTAAATTTTCAACTCTTGAAAATATGAATTATCATTATCATTAACTCAAAGGATGTATCATAGATACTTTTAAATACACATTATGATAGAAAAATAATTTATTTATTAATTTATAGTCAAAATTATAAAATTACCCTTAGAAGTGTATTATAAGTGACAACCAATCTGGCTTCTAGGGCACACATCTAACAGAGTCCATTGGAAGAGAATCCTATTCTCTCCTAGATTTGTGAGAAACTCACTAGATTGGTATTCATCTCTCGATTAGATCGAAGAGTTTTAATACTCTTTTTAGTTTATTTTTCTATTTTATTTTGGAATCATTTCAATATTTCAAATGAATTCGACTTGTATTTCATTAGAAAGACATACCCATATCTAGATAGATTGTCTGTGAAAGTGATGAAGTAGAAATATCCACCTCTAGCACTTATGCTCATAGATCCACATACATCAATATGTACTAGACCTAAGAGCTCAATGGCTCTCTCATCTTTTCTAGTGAAAGGTGACTTGGTTATTTTTTCAAGAAGACAAGACTCACAGATTGGAAGTGATTCACAATCACTAACTTCGAGGATTTTTTTTTGAGTCAACTTGTTTATCCTATCCTTATTAATGTGACTTAGCCTACAATGCTATAGATAGATATCAGACATATTATCTAATCTAAGATGCTTACTAGTAGAGTAGACTACATTAACTGTTTGTGAAATTATATAGATTTCATTGCTCAAATGTCCAGAAAAGATTATAACATCATTCAAAATGACATCATAAAATTCTTTTTTATTAAAATTTTATAATTATTTTTGGCCAAAATGCCTATAGAAATGATATTAAAAAAAAATTAGGATAAAAATGACAATCACTAAGAACAATGGTATGGAACTCAAATACAAGTTTTAATATCTCTAATGCTAGAACTGAAACTGATCTTCTATCTCCAACGTTCAGAAATCTTTCATCTTGTTTGAATTTCTTATTGACTTGTGACCCCTACAATGAATTGCAAATATGGTAAGGGCTTCTGGTATCCAATACCCTATCAGTAATATCATAAATAGAGAAATTACAAAAATTTAACATATAGGTACCTTGCCCAGCAACTATTTACTTCTTTCTTGGCCTGTTTGGATCTGGGGAGGCAATGTACTAAGGATAATTCTTCTTTCAATACCCCTGCTTCTTGCAGAAGAAGTACTCTGCTTGACTCTTATCGGGCTTGGATTTCTTGATCTGGCCCTACACTGATGTCCCAACCTGAACTTGCACCTTCTTGGTCTTCTTCTTCTTGTTCTTCTTTCCTTTCTTAAAGGATTGAGAACTAGAAGAAGATCCTTCTATATATTTACTGACTCCTTGGAGAGCTTGTGATCCTTCTCAAAGTTCTAAAGTAACCCTAGTAACCCATGGTAGTTAACTTTAGGCTTTGTCATTCTATAATGAGTAAGAAAAGGGAGGTAGGACTTGGGTGGCAAGTTTAAAATAGCATCTTTCCTTAGCTACTCATGCAAGAAAAAGCTGATCTTGCTCAAATGCTCCATCATCTCAATCATGTATGATACATGATCAGTGATTGAAGCTCCATCTCTTATTCTAGCATTGAAGATGGCATAACTAGTTTTGTACCTCTCAACATCGTTGAGTGTGCTAAAAGACTCGTTCAATACTTGAAGCACATTTTCTGGCTGAGCTGACTCGAACCTATGACTAAACTCGTCGCTCATAGCTACCGACATGATGTAACGCATCATGGTTCGGTCATTGAGTCACTTTTGATAAGTGTCTCTGACCGTGCCACATGCATTTGGGTCTGGCTCCTCACGTGCTGGATCTGTCAGAATGTAGAGGATCTATTCATGCTCTAGGATAATCTTCAACTTACGATACCAGCTATCAAAGTTGGATCCCATCAGCTTATCATTGTTCAATAATGATCAGAGCAAAAGAAAAATGGCCATAACTACATAAAAAAATCAAAATCTAATTAGTAAATGATTTATTAAATCTAAAGATTTGGACTTTAATCAAATGGTTCTTCCATTATTTTATTCAAATTGGTAGCTTTTACCTTTATTTTAAGAAATTATCCTAATTTCTTAGTGGATACTAGAATCCATATAGACTGCACACAAGCCCGACTTTGGTCGGTCAACCCATGTCATCTATAAATAGGTCCATTATCAATTATTTCTCTAAATAATTTTTAATAATTTAATTTTATCCTAGAAATCTAATCAGTATTCTTTGCCTTCACTGAAAAGATCCAATTAGGTCCAACCATTAAGATGATCATATTTAGTTCATCAAACTAATGAATGATTAAGCCTAACTTTGATTGGTCAACCTAACCACTATTTAGAGAGATGTGGTCAAGAAATCATATTATGAATGATAATTTCAATAGTCGATAAGCACCAGGCCTTTGGGCCTCTAATAATTATCCAACTAATGGATCCATTATCATTTGACTTAATGAGTGACTACGATCTAGTTATCACCATAACTATTTTATTTTTAAGGATCTAATAATTTTAGAAGTTTTGATTAATTTATTTTAGAAAAGAAAGTCAGAAGAACTAGCTAATCATAATCTGCCCACTGACTTCACCAAGTTAGATTAATGGAGACCATAGATTGGCTAGTCTTGGAGCACCTAAATCATTCACATGGATTTACCTAGCTGACATGGGTCAGCTCGAATTATCAAGTGATCTTGATCAAAATATAACTTTACCGAGAAGCCAAGTAAGTGAGATTGGTAGGAGGGATATGCCATTAACTTATCAAAAATTGAATTAGTGCGAGTAGCTTCTAATTAAAGACCACCAGTCATAAATTACCAGACTTATCTTTGACACCAATTGGTTAATTAGTTTCGATTTATTTGGTTCTCGTTAAAAACATGGACTTGACCAACTATAACTATTGCAATTGATCTATAGAGACCTTGACCTAATCTGAGATAATATTTGATTAGATTCAGTCAATTCTCTAATTAAGCCCATTCTTTAATCTAATCTTAGGTCTAACCCAATTAATGGACCTAATTTACTCTAACCCATTAACTTAAGTGTTATGATTTTTGTCTTAGGATCTTCAATTCATAATCCTAGATCCTAATCAAATAACTCTTAATTCTTAATTAAGTTTTAGGCTGAGGGATGGGGTTCGGCATTTCAAAAATAATTTTCATATTTATAAAATATTTTTACAATATGGTTCTATCAACCAGTTGCATATTTGATTCATAATCAATATGCAAATAACATAATTATGAATCTATTTTAGATCTAATCTAAGCATATTCATGAAATTTATATTAAAATATTTTTAATTCTAATCATAAATTTCTTAGATCATATCTAATATTTTATGATTAGGTTTTAGATTAGCACGTACTAGGATGACCTTTTCACTATAAGGGATAAACCTTACAGCAGGACAATCTTATAAGATCAATATGTATAATCTAAATTTATTATATTTAAATTTAAATAATTATAAATTTATTAAATCATAAATCAACTTAGATCATATCTAACATATTTATGATTAACTTTTGATCTGTACGAACTAGGACGGCCTTTTTACTGTAACGGATAAACCTTACAACAGGATAACCTTATAAAATCAGTTTGTGCAATCTATATATTTAATTTTAGATAATAATTTGGATCCAATCTAAACAAATAATCTAATACATGCTTAGAGATCATGTCTAAAAATCTAGGCTCTTATACCAATTGAAAGAAAAACAAAGGTTTGCTAGCATGTATTTTGAAACTTATTCAAAATATGAATAGCTGAAGCATAAGATTAATCAAATTAATCTTTAAAATATATAAATAAACCATAGATCTAGGATCTTAAGACATGAATCATGGATGCATTAAATCTAGAAATCAAATAATAAATAAAAAAGTGATGTTGATCATATCAACATCAAACAAAAAACTAGATCTAATCTTGTAAGTGAAAGAGATCATATTTCTTTTACCTTTTGCAAGTCGATATCTTCACTTGCTGATATGAGGCTGAGATTGTTGCTTTGAGCCATACATATATTCGATCTCTACAGGAAGTCCACACAAAGCCTTGATCTTGTTCTGAAGTCCAACAACTAAAAATCAGCACAATATGTTAGCACTATGCTGATCCTTCATTGACAGTTGCTCGCAAAGCTCCTTCTTCGAACAACTTGGACTCTCCAAGGACTAGTGGAGAAGGGAGGATGTAAGAGAGGCCTTCTTCCTCATAATTTTCTCTCAAAAAGGTGGTGGAAGAAGATGCAAAATAAAATCTTAGAGAAGACCCTTCTACTCTACTTCTTTCCTCTCACCGAGACACCTAAACTTGTGTCATTACAATAGCCCATGCCCAAACTTTTTAAGCACCCAAGTCTCCCATGCTCGAGACCCTCTCTTTTAGGTGTAATTGCTATAAAAAACTAGATCCTAACCCCTCTTAAATAGAGAGATGTAAGAGAGTCCCTGTCTAGGTCAAACACCTAGATAGGAATGTCCAAATAAGACAAGGATTGGGGCACCCAACTCTTGGGCGCCTCCTTCCTTTTTTGTGGTGTGGACTCTAAGTTTGTGGACTCCAAGATTTTGGCAAACAAAATTTTCTTCTTTTTCATAAAAAAATATCAGAAAATAATCAAAAAAGATGGTGCCAATAAGAGAGAGTTTTGGTTTCTTAAAACTCTATCAAATAGAGTTTGAAATCAAAATTACTTGTTTGATTTGACTTCATCCAAGAAATCACTTTCCATCAAAGAGACATGGGGGCACAAGGGATGGCATGAGATCTCTCTAGGTGTGAGAGATCTCACACAAATTCCAAGGGTGGGGGCATAGGAAGGCTGGATAGCGCAAGGAGAGAGAGTCCCAGTCAGACTGGGACTCCATTTTTTGACTTGATCCAACAAATTTTTGAACCTAATTAAATCAAAACTAGTGCAACCCAATCAAGGATGATCTTAGTCCAACTAAGAGTTCAATTAAATTAGATTAAATCAAATTTAAATCTAATTTAAATTTTAATCAAATTAGAAATTAGGTGCACTCAAGTTCTAATTCAATAGGGACTTGTTCTTCCTTGCAATTGACTTATCCCATAAACCAATTGAATTTAATCTAATTAAGTCCAAACCAAATCTAATTTAATTTTATTTAATTAGACTCAATCTCATCCCTTATGCTCAATTAGATTGAGTCAATTAGCAATCTGATTGCTAATTAATCCTACTGCAATACTTGCACTAGGTTAAATATCAATTATATTGAAAGTTTAACCCTAAAATGATTCTTAACCATTGATCAACCATCCGATTAGATTGAGATCTCTAATATGTATGATCCCATAAGTTCGAAACTAAGCCGATAGCATAGAAATAATTTTTTGTACCAATCGAAATAACCATCTAGTAATGATACCTGACGGCCGGATAGGTCAAATGTATAAAGCAATACTCTTAGAACCCATGTGGATATGGTTTCCATATAATTCATCCTCTTAACCATGAATGCTCATAGGATGACTTAGGATTTAACTATCAATCCCGAATAGGTCATCCATATTATATTTTAAAATACCAAATCCATCTCATGGATTATCCTAGCCAAGATTTTACTAAATTGAAATACATCGTTGCATTTTCTCCAAACTCTTAGAGTGGTCAATCCCATCTTGATCACTCACCGACTTTACAAATACTTCACTGTGCCTAGAAATCTTCTATCACTAAATTTAAAATTTGTATAGTTTGATACCAAAGCACTGTGAGTTTCTTGCAAGCCATCATGGTGATCTCAGGTCGAAGGGATACTTATACCCATATCCCATCAGAGCAATTTTTGGCAGTAGAATACTTCAGAGTTGGTCATGTTTAGTAATGATATACCCCTACATCTCACCTATATGCCATACTAGTATCTTCACACTCCTTGGTTAAGAGGATAATTAATCTATATGGCACATAATGACCTATACTCGCTAAATATTATCGTCCTAGTTAACAATGCATCATTTGGTTGTGAACAATTCAAGCACTAATTGATAAATTCTCTCTTTATCAAATCTAAATAGTTCTAAGAACTTCATCACAATATAGGAGTTCATTAGAAGATGTTTATATATGATGAAAAATGCTAGAATAAAATTTTATTTATTAATTAATCATTTACATTTACAGAGATAGCTGCTGACAATTAGCTTTGGGACATATTTCTCAATATTGACTTAACCCAAACCCATGTACGCCCATGATTTGATCAAATATCACCTACCTAGGACTCAAACCAAGCCCAATACAAATTAGCTCCTTGAGGCTCAAATCACCTAAACCTTAAAACTCGAAAGGCTGACAGCCTTTTGCTCTAGGGCTCAAACTAACCCTAGAAACTCCATGACCACCTCACGGACTTTAGACCTTGGCTGTAGCCTTGGTCCCCTAAGCCTTGGGAGCACCACCTGAGGCCCAACAAGGTAGTTGCCCATGGCTGGGCCTAGGAGTGGGGAGGGGGTGGTGCGGTACCGATTAGGGTTAGGATTTGAGGAGAAGAGGGGGGATGTTATCATTGAGGAGGGGAGGGGAGGCTAGTGCTTGCGCTGATCGGGGAGGAGGGGTAATGCAATGAGACTATCAATGGCTGGATCCAGGGGTGGGCCATGGGCTGCGTGGTGCCAATTGGGGTTAAGGTTTGAGGAGAAGAGAGATGGGTTTACTATTATCGGGGAGAGGAGGGGTGATAGGGTGAGATAGTCTCTTGTGTCCAGGCCCAAGGGTGGAGAGGAGGCGGTGCGAGTGCGAGGGTTTAGAAGGGGATCAAGAGAGCCAAGGGGGCTGATGACAGGAGAGGGAGGGGGCTTGCTATTGCTGGGGAGGGAAGGGGAGGCTGGCGCTTGCACTAGGCTGGTGGGGGGAGGGGGCAACATGCTAAGGCAGTTGCCTATGGTTAAGGGTGGGGAGGGGGCAGCATGGTGTGAGCAAAATATAGAAGGGGCTCGATAGAGGAGAGAGGGCGCTCATGTCGCCAGGGAAGGGAGGGAAAGCTATTGGCCGAGCCAAGGGGAGGGGGGCTATTGTAGTGGCTAGGGTTCAAGAGAATTGGGAGCAACAACTTGGGTTCGAGAGGGTTTGGAGGGGCATCGATTGGGGTTTAGGTACCCCGACATAGCAACCAATAAATTGATCGCTAAATTTTTGATATTTTCAATCAATATTTTGATCCCTAAATACCAAGTATTATTTTGGTCACAAAAAGATAAATATATGTTTTAAAATAAAGCATTTACACTATAATAAAAAATTAGTTTTTTTGAATATAAAATATTTTTTAAAAAATTATTTTTATTTAAATAAATTTAAAATCAAAGCAGCAATTTTTTTCAAAATTTAAATTTGAGGCCAAAAAATCAGTTGCAACAAATAAAAAGTTTTACAACCAAAAAATTGATCATCAATATTTCTTCAAATTAAAAAATAATAATTGAAATGTTTTGCGATTGATTTTTGGTTGTAAAGTATCAAAAAATTTTGCAACCAAAAAATCAATTGCAAATATATTTAAAGAATAAAAAAATGAAAACCTTATGATCGATCTTTTGGTTGCAAAATAATAAATCATTTTATAACCATAAAATTGGTCATATAGTTATTTAAAAATATAATTAAATAATTTAAAATATTTATGAAAATATTTATGCTTGCAAATATATGAAAATTAATATTTCATAAATTTATTTCTATATTAATCTTATCAATTGCAAAATCGGTTGCAAAATATTATGGCAAAAAATTTTGTAACCAATTTTGGAGCCAATATTTTGTTAGTTCTATATTAATATTTCTTCTAGAATTGATCATAAATTTGATCAAAAAAATTTAGTCACAAAATCGATCGTAAAATCACTATTTTTTTGTAGCCATTTCAGGGCTTTTATGTAAAATGGCATCTTCAGAAAAACCAGCCATTGAAGCCTATCAGTTGCAGTGGAGTCGGCTCTAGCAGATTAGTAGTCGACACGAGCTTTCCTTGAGTTAACTTGAGATCTTTAGAGATTGACTCGAAAACTATTTACAGAAAATCTCCTCTCTATCTTTTTTAAAAGAGTCGACTTGAGACCTGCGGGAGTTAGCTCACACTTTTTGCCGACTGGATCCTACATACCAGAGTCAACTTAAGGTCTATGCTAAAATCTGATGTCATGTCAGAGTCAACTCAAATCGTTCAAGGATCGACTTTAGGCCTTCTTTACTTGAAATTTTCATGGCTTGACCTCTTTAAACTTGCTTCTTTGAATCTTCAAGATGTAAGTCTTAGGCATCACTGAAATATGGTTCTAGCTTTCTAAAATCTTTTATTAGAGACTTAAACAACTCATTAGTATCAATTATATATTCAAATATTTTATTATTCATCAAAATCAATCTAGGGCTAGCAATCTCTTCCTTTTTGATAATGACAAAATTTTGAGTATATGCAAATAATGTGCCTAAATTAATTAAGAGCAGCATCAATTAATGCATATCACAAAGTTCAATCAATTTTCCTTATCAATTTGAAGATTAAGAGATTTTTGGAAAGTTAATTAAGGGTTACAATCCTAACATGAGATATTAGAGCATGATAGGAGATATTAGAGCAAGGATTACATTTAGTAAGATCTTTATCAAGATTCTTATGAGCATTAAGCAAGATTACTTGATTTCAGATCAAAGACTCAGAATGCTTAACAAAATTTAGATTAGCTTTCAATTTTTTTTTCTTCCCCTATTTATATGTCAAAATTTGCAAAATTTCATCTCCTTATTTTCATATTTGCTTGTCACACTTTCTCAGCTTATCACTATTTGCTTAAACTTTTTCATATTTCTCCTCCTTTTTGTTATTCAGTTTTGCTTATCTCTTTCTCCACCTTTCATTATTTGTTATATTCAACTCTATATGCATCTCTCCCCCTTTTTGTCTTTAGCAATAAGTGAAATAGACAAACACATAAGGTGAGTATATATATAAAGAAAGGGAAATAGCATTCATTTCATTTAAAAAGTGATGATTTGCATAAGTGTACTATATACAAAAAGTGATGCCTATAGCAGTACAAGAATCATCAATACATCAAAGTAAAGTAAAGGTAAACTAAGCATAATAGACAAGTTAACAAACAAATTCTAGACCTACTCCTCATTAGAGGAGACCCCTAAGGTGGAGGAAGGAAACCTTACATTGGCACTAGTGTAGGTCTTAAATGGTGGTCTAGGGGTAGGCTGGGTGGAGGTAGATGGCTAGATAGGTGATTGAGTGGGAGGTGGACTTTAGGATGGCTAGAACGTAGCTTAGCCGTGACCACTAGAGGGTCCTATTTCCACTGCTGCTGCTGTACCCAGAAGGGCATGTATCTTTAGCTGCTCAACAAGTTATCCCATGGAGATCAGGGAGGACATAATGCTAGACTTCTGTGTAGTCTCCAGTCCTCTAATCACCTCCTGAGTTTACTAAATATCAAACTCAATCCTCCCCCTCAATATGCCAGCCTCTCTAGCAAAAATAGATATATTCTAAGGCTCATTTGATTTGAATCTAATTTCTATAGCCTCCATCCTCTCTATCAATTTGCTGACCTCTATACTTAGTCTGCTAAGTTCTGCCTAAATTTGCTTTGACTAAAATCTCAATTCATCAAGTACAATCTTAGCCACTCTCCTCAACTAATCATCATCAAGTCTCAAGCTGGAGGGCTGAGGGTGCTAAACTGCTGCTAGGGGTACTAATGGTGATGCTAATAGTGTCATGGAGGATGAAGAATTCCGATAAGCTCCTCCCCCTAAATCATAAATACATGATAATAATATCTCTTCAATACAAAGTTGAACAGTCAAACCTCCTGGTCTTCAAAAAGAGAATCCTCCCCAATATATGATGAAAAAGCCACATTTCCACCAAAGGTTGGTTGGCAAACAACTCCATGATCCCCTCAACATTTGATCTCTCTAAGATTATCCTTAGTTCTTCCTTCTTGTTGAATGGATGTTGGGGAGCAATTCCTACACAAAGGAGGTGCCAAATCTCTCCCAGTCTCCCTACAGTCAACAAAAATGAGACACCCTTCATAGTACACTCAACATCATCTAAATTCCTGGCCATATAACTATAAAATTCATAGACTAAACTAGGATATGTGGGAAGATCCAAACTATAGAAGCTCTCCTAAGCATGCTACCTGATCCACTGCTCTACCCAAAACCCTTCTCTATAAAGAAATCTAAAATCAATCTTACGGCCAGTCATGACAATGCGGTTACTAACAAGATCCATCAATGATAGGAAAGGTGCCAGAGATGGTGGAGATGGAGCCTCTTCATGGCATGAAGAATCATTGTGGTGCTTTGTACGATGCTCGACCTCAGCTTCAACCCATGGTTGTTTGTGGTGGAATGCAAGTTTCTTCCTCAGCCCTATTGCACATGAGGGAAAGTCAAATCTAAAGGAAATGGATAGCTGGAGGACTCCATGGGGTCAAAGGTAGTCTTTGGAGGGCTTAGGGAACTATTCTAAGTTACCGAAGAAAAGGAAAGTAAACAAGAGAAAATGGAATTTCATAGTTAAAAAAGCCATGGATCCTACCTTGAGTTGACTCGAGAAACCTATTTGAGTTGACTCGACCTTCATCTCGAATCAAATCGAGCTCAAGCATAGAAAAAATTTTAGATTTTTTGGGAGAGAAACTAGCAACACAATCTAGGATTAGATCAAAGGGAGATGATTAGATAGATTTTGAGTTAAAGATAATCAAGAAATTTGGATTCTCAATAAATCAAAGAATTTCAAGAAAATTCAATGGGATTTTAGGAAAAAGGGTAACAAACATCTAATTCTCTCCTAATTATTCTAAATCTTTCTTCACTTAGGGATTTGGTGAATTTGTCAGCTAATTTCTTATCAATACTAATAAAGTCAAGCAATATATCATCATTTTGAAAATAATATCTAATGAAGTGATGTCTTATTTTAATATATTTTATTCTTGAGTACTGAATAGAATTTTTAGTTAAGTTGATTGTACTTGTATTATCATATATTATGAATATTTTACTTAATTGAATGCCATAATCCTTTATTTGTAGCTTAATCCATAAGATTTGAGCATAACAACTTTCAACTACAATATACTCGCTATTGCCATAGATAATGCCACCTATTGGTGCAGAAAATGATGCTAATGCTTGAGATTGCTGGATCTGGAGAAGATGAAAATGCCGATGAGTCCTATAAGATGAAGTTCTGGCCAGAGTTGGCTCTGGCAAGATCCTCTGATGGTCAAGTCAGTTCTCTTAGCCAATAAGAATGAAGTGCTCAGGAAGAAAATGAGTAGAGTAAGAGCTAAGAGATTAAGCTCTGGGAGAAGAAGCATATCTAGAGGGTCCTTATATTGATGGAGCATGTAACAAACTGATAATGACAGTCGTAACCACTTGGTAGTGGACCATTCAGATCAGGTAGAATTTGTTATAGAGAGTGGTTTGTCATTTATCATGACTTGTTAGTTTATTGGTGATCCATAGTAGGAGTTCGGATAGAACCCTGTACTTGTGTGCAGGCTTTGATAGCTTGGAGAAGTTCGCCCATCTAGCTAAGGATAGTTTTTTTTGAAGGAATCTGGCTAGAAGAAATCTGATTGGAAGAAGCATGACTGAAGGAAGCACGGTTGGAAGAAGTTTGGATGGAAGGAGTCTGACTGGAAGGAGTTCGACTAAAAGAAGACCATCTGAAAGAAGTGCAACTAGAAGGAGCGTGGCTGGAAGAAGTTTGGATGGAAGGAGCATGATTGGAGGGAGCTCAGATGGAAGGAGTGTGGTTGGAAGAAGTTCAAATGAAAGTAGCGCGACTGGAGGGAGCACGGTTGGAAGGAATCCATCATTTGCAATAGGAGAATTTGACTATCCCCAAAATCCATACTCTTTGTTATTCAAGATTGTCCAGTCAGATTTTAGTAAGCTTTTGACTAGTCTTGTAGTGTGTAATTATTGCTGAGAAGATTGGCAAATTTCATAGATTGGGGGTCGGCCATCAAGAACTTTGGCGGGATTTATTTTACCCCGAATACTTGTCCCCCACTTCTGAATTCAAATTTTGAATGAAGTATGAAAATTATAGCAGCCAAAGTCTTTTCCTGCTTTCCCGCTCTCAGGAGATGAAACAATCATAGCTTTTTTTCTCTGGCGTCGAGGCTTCTTAATGGATGAATGATCCAAAAAAATACATTACTTCAAAAACTTGTCCAGTGCGGAGCTCCCTATATGGTGCAATTATCACTCTGTCAAGAGTCGGGGATGAGCATGATGGATGTTACACATGGTAGATTGGGACTAGCGGAGAACAACCCATAATCATAACTGCCTCTAGCTTCTTCCCACTATTTAAATCCTTTCTCCTCTTCCAACCTTTTATTTTTGTCTGAGCTTTCTTTCTTCTTCTTTCGCACTTTACCTCCTTCGAACACCCTGCTCTCCCCATGCTATGATTTTTCAGCCATTGATGTCCTTCTCGATCATCTTTCACCTTTTTGATCATTCTCCTAAGTTTCTCATCCGAAATGGGTTAGTTCTTCATCTCCTTTGCATTTGGTTTCTCTGTTTTCACTTTTATTTTAGATCTTTTTCAAGTTTCATAGGTGGGTTTCACTATTCTTCCTCTTTGAAATTTTACTATCTTTTCTCTTGATCTTTTAGGGATTTTTTAAATTAATTTTGATCTAAATGTCTTCGAAGGTATCTTGGTCTACCAGTTCTAGGAGCTCGGTCGATTCGATCTCCCAAGATCCTGACTCTAGGATAGAAGCTAAGCTTAGGATAGTACCTCATCTAGTTTTTATACTCGAAACCATCCCCTACTATCTGCACTCCGAAAATCTTTCTATAATAAGGATCCAGTACGGGGTGCCTTCAGAGTACGAATTGGAGCTCCCCTGGCTGAGCAACCAAGCTTGTGCTCTTACCTTGGGTTGCTTCTATTTATACACTGAAGCTCTTCGTGCTGGACTTCGTCTCTTGATTGCTTCTTTTATTATAGCTCTTTTTCGATTTTTAGATATTTTTCTTACTTCCATGGTCCCAAATTCTTTTAGATTCATCATAGGTTTTCTTTCTCTTTGCATTTTGGTTGAAGTTCGATCATCCATTTTCTTGTTCCATAGTTATTATATCTTCAAACACTATCCTACCACCAAAGATTGGTGTTACCTGTCCCTCTAGTTTGGCAAGAAGGGGTTACTTAAAGGCACCCCTTCTTCCATTCATCATCGAAAGAAAAATTTTTTCTTTGTTTCATGCCCATCTCTTAGGTTAGGACTTCCTCCTTAGGGGCAGTTGAGGGATTCGGTCCGTCGAGCTCCTAGTTTGGAGAAGGATGATCTTTATTCCATTAATAAACTTAAGAATTACCGAGCTCTTCTTTTGTCCAAACTCATAAAAGACCAAACTCTATTCAATCTAGGCTTGAGCCCCTTCAATCCAGTAGGTATATTTCTTAATTTCATAAATTACTTTCTTGTCCTTCCTTCTAATTGTGATTCATTTCTTATTATAGAAATGGATGCAGGTGAACTTTAGCAACTCTCCAAGGGACTCTGAGCCCATAAAAGGAAGGGTACTACACTCGACAAGCTTTCAAAAAAAGCAAAGTTCGACACCCCAAGCTCTGCTATGCCTGCTGGCACTGCTGACATTCCCGCAACTACCGCTGCATCGAGGTTGTTGCTGCCATCGAGGTTGCAGCACCTCCAACTTCCTCAAGCCCTCTGGTCGAAGTCCAAAGTTTGGAGCCTCCCATTGAGAGGAAAAAGGGGGTGAAAAAGAAGAAGGCAAAGATGGCCTCTAGAAAGGTCAAGTACAAGTCCCATCCTAGTGAGTCCAATGGTTATGATGAGGATTTGGGAGAAAACCCCTTCCACAATCGAAAAATTGTCAAGAAATTAATTGATGAGTGCACCTTGGTTGAGGTTATGGACAAAATTTTTGATGCCGACTATGAGCAATGTACTTGGAACTCTCTTGGATCCTTTCTTGAGGTAACCACCTCGTCTCTCTCTTTTGATTGACCTATCTATAAGCTTCTTCATTTGCATAACTTGCTTTATCATTTTTGTAGATGGGTTACCAACTGACTGCCAATATTAAGGTGATGAACTGCATGAGGTCGAAAGTAGTGAAGGCTGAGGAAGAGCATCAGGCTGAGGTCAGTCAGCTTCTTAAGGAGAAAGCCAAGGTCGACCGTCTCCTTAAGAAGAAAATGATTAAGGTTGTGGGCCTTTAGGAGATAGTCCGAGATGCTGAACAAGCTTCGACGAAAGTGAAGGAGGAGCTGGCCTCAGAGATTGAGAAGAGAAGGAAGATTGAGGTTGAGATGATGGAAAAGAAATGGTGGATCTTGGAGCAGATTTTAGAGGCCAAGGTTTAGGCGGTAGAGGAGTTCAAGGCCTCCTCAGAGATGAAGAATATAAAGGTCGAGTTCACCCTGCTATCCTTCATCAAGGGCTTCGAGCTCTATCAAAAAAATGTGATCGACAAATATTTTAAGCTTGACCTCAGCTTCTTGAATGACAGAGCTTCGATGATGAGGCTGGACCATCTACCATATCTACTCCCTCTATTGCTGAAGAACCTGCACCAATTGAGGCTGTGCTGAACTCTTCTACTACTCCTCTAGAGGTCGGAGGTCCCAAATAGTTATATTTTTTTTATTTTTGTTTGCCTTCTTATGTACTAAAGAACATTTTAATTAATGAAAACAAGCATATTCTTTTACAATACCTTTGTATTATAATGTTTTTATATATTAAAATATAGTCTCCTATTGAAGTTGATCTCTTATCTTAGGGTGTACTCCTAAGACCTTATATAAAAAATTTAAAGAAGAAAGTTCGTCAGCTCAACAAAAAGTTGGGAAAGATGGAAGATGAACTTAAAAAATTAAAAAAGAATTATGCCGATGTAGCTATCAAAATCAATCATTTGCACCAATCATCTAGACAACTCTTCAAAGAATATAATACTAAGAAGTAATATCTAAACGAAGTGCTTGAGGAGGTCAAGAAGCGTGTGAGTGAGAAGTCTTGGGTTTTGACAGCCAAGGCTAGTTTCCTTGAGGTTGAGCTGAGGGCAGCACAGGAGAAGATTCGACTACTTGAAAGAAGTTTACACGGTCCACTGATCAGGAAGAATATAGTTGAAATTGGTCGAAGATATTTTTTGAACTCCAAAGCCAATTAAAGGTAGCTGAAGACTCGTATAATAAATATAGACACAGTCGGTGTGATCAAGTCGCTGATCTCCAAAGAAAGCTTCGGAAGGCTGATGATGAGATTGCTCAACTTCAACAACAATCATCTAATAAAGCTCAGGCTAGTTCATGTAAAGATTTAAAGGAGGTTCTTTCTTTAAGGAATTCCCTAGAGAACTTGTTGGTGATATATGCAAAGAAAATGATCGAGCTACAACAACTGAGGATCCAGATGACCTATCAAGAAGGCACCATCAAGGATGCTGAAGCCAAATTTGTAGTTCTTAGGAAGATGTTGAGAGAGATGGAGGAAGAGTCATGCATATTGGAAAGGATGCTGAGAGAGAGCCTGGTGGCAAGGCAGAGACTCGAGGAGAAAATAAAAGGCTTAAAACTCTCCCTTGTAATGGCTAGAGCTGGCAGTCCAAAGTCCAACTCTTAGTAGAATTTCATCTTCTTTTTTTATTGTAATCGGGCTTAATGTCCTGTATAACGAACTTTTTGAAGTATATTGAGAGGATATTTCTTTTAGTTACCTCAGCGTGTTATCTCCATTTCATGCTTATTGAGCTCCTTTTTTCTCTCTTTTTTTTATTTGATGCCATCTTGGGATGATTGTTTCTGCTCCACTACCTATATGTTTATCCTTCTTATTTATGAATGAGGGTCTTCGAACTTAAATGGAGGTAAATACATTCTTATCTTGGTGTTGGAAATCATCACATCCATAGCCAGCTTTTTATTTCTGAGATTTAGAGCTTTCAATCTACGTGGGGATGAGACCCTCTGGTTTTCGTTGTAGTCAATCATGGTCCTTATTTGTACGGAGTCAACCTTCTATCTTGAATAATCAGAAGCCTTTATCCATTTTAGGATGAGGTCCTCCTTTAGTTCCTGACATGGTGGGCTTTTACTCCTATTAGGATGAGGTTCTCCTCCTATTCCTAACAAGATTGCCAGGGTACAAAAGGATCGTTGAAAGGATCTCTTCCCTTTTCTCATGTCAGGATGAGGTTCATCTCCTATTTCTGATATGGTGGGCTTTTATCCTTGTTAGAATGAGATTCTCCTCTTATTTTTAAAAAGGTTGCTCGACACAAAAGGACCGTTGAAAGAGCCTCTTCTCTTTTTTTTATGTTAGGATGAAGTCCTCCTGCTCCTAACTTGGTGGGCTTTTATCTTTGTTAGGATGGGGTTCTCCTCCTGTTCCTAATAAGGGCACCGAGGCACAAAAGGACCATTGAAAGGGCCTCTCTTCATTTTTTTATGTCAGGATGAGTCCTCCTCCTGTTCCTAATAAGGGCACTGAGGCACAAAAAAATCATTGAAAGGGCCTCTCTCCATCACCTCATGTCTTAAATGACCAAAGGTTTTCTACTTTATTCAGGGATGAAGCTCGATTGGATCACTTCTTGTTTTTACAAATTCATACTAAGAACAAAAATTGTTAAAGAAAATTTTATTAAGATAGTCATTGATAGTACATCCGTAGGTTTTTTGAGTTTCAAGATTGCTGGAACATCGACCCTCCAAACTCTTTTAGATAATAAGTTCCTGGTCAGACAATTTTCATGACTTTATAAGGATCTTCTTAATTCAGAGTGAGCTTTCCTTGATTCTATGGCTGCGAAATATTTGCTCATCGAAGCATCAGATCTCCCACTCTGAATATTTTGCTTTTCACTTTAGAATTGTAGTGATGGACTACTCTTTGCCTATAGGCGACCATTCTGATCTGAGCTTTTTCCCACTTTTCCTCCAATAGATTGAGGTTTGCCCTGAGGTCATGTGAATTGCTATGTTTATTGAAAGCTTTAACTCATGCTGAGAAAAGTTCAAGTTCAATCAGGATGACAGCCTCTGTTCCAATGGCTAATCTAAAAGAAGTTTCTCATGTTGGCAGTCTTTGGATAGTTCTATAAGCTCAGAGTACATGGTAGAGTTCATCCACCCATGTACCTTTCATCTTTTCGAGTCTTGCTTTTATCCTCTGAGGTAGAGTTCTATTAGTTACCTCGTCTTCACCATTTGCTTGAGGGTGCACCATAGATGTAAAATGATAGAAAATATTCAAGTCTTCACAAAACTCGATAAACTTTGCTCCTACAAATTGGTGCCCATTATCAGTGATTAGCATCTGAGGTAGGCCAAATCTACAAACTATCGACTTCCAGATGAAGTCCTACACCTTGGCTTCAGTTATTTTTGCCAGAGGTTCGGCCTCTATCCATTTAGTAAAATAATCCACTACTACCAAAAGAAATTTTCACTATCCAGATGACATGAGAAAAGGCCCAAGTATATCCATCCCCTACTGTGCAAATGGCCAAGGGGTACTTAAGGATGTGAGTTGTGAAACTGGTTATCTTTGAATACTTGCATTCCTCTGACATCAATCATATTTTCTCATATAATTTATGGCATCCTCATGCATGGTTGGCCAATAATATCCTTATGGAAGTAACTTGTAAGATAAAGATTTGGCTCTTAGATGATTTTTACATATTTCCTCATGAACTTCTCTCAAAGCATAATCGGCTTTGAAAGGTTGGAGATATTTGAAGAGTGGCAAGGAATATGACCTCTTGTATAACTTATTTTCATATAAAACATAGCCGAAGGCTTGATTACTCAATTTCCAAGCTTCCTTAGGGTCTCTATAAAGAATTCCATCTTTGAGATATAAAACTAATAGATCGATCCAGCTGGGCTCATGGTCGACCTGCATTACTACTTGGAACTCTTCCAAACTTGGATGCTGCAGAACTTCAAAGAAAACCCCTATTAGCAATTCATTTGGGGCCAAAGTAGCCAACTTTAAAAGAAGATCGGCTCTAGTGTTTTCTACTCTAGGGATCTATTGGATATCAAAGCTATTACAGGCTAAAATTAGGCTACTTATCTTTTCCAAGTACTTCTTCATATTTTCCTCCCGTGCTTCGTAGTTGTTATTAACTTGCCCTACAACCAACTAAGAGTCATTATAAACTTTTAGGTGTTCTACTTGCAGCTCTTTAGCTACTCTCAATCCTGCAATCAGAGCTTCATATTCTGCTCCATTGTTAATGGTGGGAAACTCAAAGCGTAGAGCATATTCAGCAATAATTTCCTCTAGATTAGTTAAAATCAGTCCTATGCCCGCCCCTGAGGTGTTGGATGAGCCATCTACATACAAAGCCTAGAATCTTCAGGAAGATCAACTTTTTCTTCAAGAGAACTAGGAGTATAAATTTCTTGGTGCTCAGGTTCAGCTACATCTAGGATGGTGCACTCTACTATAAAGTCGATCAATATCTAAGTTTTGATGGACGGCCGTGGCAAGAAATTGATATCAAACTCGGTTAGCTCGATTGCCAATTTTGCTATCTTTCCAAAAATATTAGGTCGGTGAAGAACTGCCTTAATAGGTTGATCAGTGAAAAGTGTAATTATATACCCCTAAAAATAAGGTCAAAGCTTTTTGACTGCAATCAACAAGGCATAAGTCAGTTTTTTTAATTTCGTATATCTTATTTCCGCATCTTTTAGAACTCTACTTATATAGTAGATTGACTTCTGAATTTCAGCTTCTCCTCTAACTAGGATAGCTCCAATGGCCGCTGAGGACATTGCCAAGTATAAAAATAATTCTTCCCTAGGTTCAGGCTTGGCAAGGAGTGAAGGTGAACTGAGATAGTTTTTTAATTCTTCAATGGTCTGCTGACACTCAGGAGTCCAATTGAAATTCTTGGATTGCTTAAGTACTTGGAAGAAGGGCATGCAATGCTCCACTAATCTCGAGATGAAGTGATTCAGGGCTGCCACCTTGCATGTAAGATGCTGAACTTCTTTTATTATTTTAGGAGCAGTTATTTCTAGGATTGCTTTGATTTTCTCTGGGTTTACCTCGATGCCATGTCCCAATATCATGAATCCTAAAAACATACCCGAAGTCACTTCGAAAGTGCACTTTATAGGGTTCAACATCATCTTGTACTTTCGAAGGATGCTAAAGGTCTCTTCAAGGTCGACGATGTGATTTGATGAAGATCAACTTTTAACCAGCATGTCATCCACGTAAACCTCCATATTACGACTGATCTGCTTCTTGAATATTTTATTCACCAGATGCTGATAGGTGGCATCTACACTCTTTAGTCCAAATGGCATAACCTTGTAACAATAGAGACTATGATCAGTAATAAAAGTAGTTTTTTTCACATCTTCTGATTCCATTCGGATTTGATTGTAGCCGGAGAAAGCATCCATGAAAGTGAGGAGCTCATGGACCAAAGTTGCATCTACTAGTTGATCAATTCTCAACAAGGGGTAGCTGTCTTTTAGGCAAGCTTTGTTCAGATCTATGAAGTTTATGCACATCCTCCACTTGCCATTTGCTTTTATAACAAGGATGATGTTGGCAATCCAATTTGGATAGGATACTTCTTTGATGAACTTGGCTTTGAGGAGTTTGTCGACCTCATCCATAATGGCTTTTTGCCACTTTAGTGCAAAGCTGCATTTTTTTTGCTTTATTGGCCGATGTTTAAGATTTACAGCCAGACGATGTTCCATCAACTCTACATCAATCCCGGGCATATCTATGGGTACCCAAGCAAAAACATCGGCATTCTTTTGCAAGAAGGTGATAAGCTACTTTCTAACCTTCCCCTTCAGGTTAGAGCTGATCTTAATAGTATGATCTTCATGTCTATCATTTAAAGAAACTGTAACAAGATCTTCGATTGGTTCTCCTTCTTCTTCCATCAAATCATCACAGGCATCAAGCCCATCTATCAGATAAGATTCTACCTATTTTTCCTCTTATAAATCAATAGTATAATAGTGCCGTGCAAGAGCTTGATCTCCTCTGACTTCTCTAACCCCATAACTAATTGAAAACTTCATCTTTAGGTAATAGATTGAGACTGCTATCTGAAGTGCATTCAAGCCATGTCGGCCAAAAATGGCATTGTAAGCTGAGAGAGCCTTCACCACCAAAAAATCCACTTGAGCCTTTGACTGCCTTGGGTCCTGACCTGCTATGATAGGCAAGGTTATTATTCCATCAATCGATACCATGTTACCGGTGAATCCCACTAGTGGGGAACTTATTGGCCCCATTTTATTATCTGGTATGGATATTTTAGAGAATGCATCGTAAAATAAAATACCAGTAGAGCTTTCATTATCAATTAAAATGTAGCGTACGTCATAGTCAGTAATATTTAAAGTCACTACAACCATGTCATTGTGTAGGAATTCAACCCCTTGGGCATCTTCCTCAGTAAAAGCGATGGATTCTTTAGTCCGTTGCTTCTTCACCGATTCTGCCAATCTGCTTACCTCCTTCCATTGATGTCCCCCAGTAATGGTGTTGATGATTCCGAGTGGAGGCCGATCTTTCTATGGCTCATCTCTCTGAGATGGTTCAGGCTATGGCAGGGCTCTTGGCCGATCTTCTCTTCTTTCTAGATGACGTCTAAGGAATCGATCCAATCAATCCCTTCTTATCAACCCCTCAATCTCATCTTGGAGCTAGATGCATTCTTCAGTGTCATGATCATGGTCATGATGGTAAACACAATATTTATTGGGATTGCACCTGACTGGTTGACTCCTCATCCTCTTCGGCCTCGGCAACTGCTTCTTTATTTCCATCAACACTTGAGTCTTCGAGGTGTTCAGGAGAGCATAATTGTTGAATCTTTTGGGGGGGAGAGTTTTGCCACTGTTTTCTACCTGGGCTTTCTTGTCGATGAGCTCGAGATAGGGTTTGGGCTCGTCTGTGCTTAGGAGGAGTTTTAGAGCATGGTCAAGCTTCAATCGACTTCTCAATAATTGCTGGCTTACTTGATTCACCTGCTTACCGCTCTTTGGCATCCTCTTCATCTTTCACCTTGAAGGCCTCCACTGCTCGGACGTAGCCTTTAGCATGGGCCAGCATATTAACAAAGTCCCTAAGGTACTTCTTCTCCAAGGAGAAGAGGAGATCATTCTTTTGGAGGTTATCCTTTGGTGCGGCCATAGCAACGGACTGATCCAGCTTGTAGACCTCTAAAGCAGTAGCATTAAAATAGTTAACATAAGCTCAAATGGACTCCCTCTCTTTTTGCTTGATATTTATAAGGGAGTCAGAATCTCTTCTCTTGGGCTGGCTACTGATGAAATGAGCTACGAATTCATGGCTCAACTGATCAAAGAAAAGATGGTACTTGGTTTGAGGCTCGAGTACCAATTTTTTGTTGCCCCTTTCAAAGTAGAGGGAAAAGCACAATAGAGAATGATGTCAGGAGCGCCCTGGAGCAGCATAATGGTTTTAAAGGCTTCGAGGTGGTCAACTAGGTCAGAGGTCCCACCATAACTTCCAGACTGAGAGAGCTTGAAGTTCGTCAAGATGGGCTCATACATGATTCAGGCAGAGAATGAAAAATCAGTGCAAATATTATCATTATGGACTGGGACGATGTTGAAGGAGAAATCCTAATTTTTTGGATCAGGTTCGTCCAGATCTGATCAGATCAAGAGAGATATTTTAAAAATTTTTCTCAAGCATCAATATTAGATTTAAGATGTTTCAAATATGATTTTATAGATCTAATAAATAAAAATAAAAAAATTTAAATCTAATTTAATTATACTTTGATGTGGACAATCAGATTATCCATTGATGATCCTGTTGATTGCCTGAGGTTTTAGATCTAGCTACGCAAGCGTCTGGCCTCTACTAGTATCCACTCTGATTGGATCTAGAGATCTTCGCCTTCTTTATCACTTCTCTAAAAATCAGATCTGGATCTGATTTGGAGGATCTTCAAAACTTCTTCTGAAGATCAACTATCATCTCTGCAGTAGTGTTGCCTTCTTCCTTTCTCATCATCTCTTTCTTGCCTGGATCGCACCAAACTGGAGCCCAACTTTCCTTAGGCATGGAGAGGAGAGAGAGGATCAAAAGATGGCATGAAGGAGAGAGAGGGATAGCCTTGCGGTGTGGCTAAGAGAAACTTTATCAAAAGTTGGGCGTAGATAGGGTTTATTTATAGACCCTGCTGCACCATGCAGTGCCACATCATCCCGGCCAATCGTGTTGCTTCGTGCAATCAGATCTAAATCTGATTTATGGGATGACATCACCTGATCCAATCAGATGAGAGCCCCATAAATTCATCCTTACATGGCACCTAAGATTGGTCAAAGTCTATAGGTAAGGGTCACCTAAGTAGAATCTAAGAAGCAACCTGGAGTCCCATCCGTATGGGACTCCAGGCGTCCCTATCCATGGGCGCACACCATCCTAGGCATGTGCCCCCTCCTTTCCAAATTTTAGTAAGGGGACAAGCCCCTATCTACTCTCTAATAAGTGCATGACACATGAGCAGATGTCCAAGAGTCAAAGGTCAATGTTTGACCAAAGTCAAAGGACAAGAATTAGCAAGTGACGAAAAATGGTAGGTGTTGTCTCAAATTTATCTCATAAATTAAGACAATCCTTTTCTGACCTGGACAAGCTTCAGTTAGACCAAGTAAAAGTACCTGGGTGAGTACAAACTTATTTAGCTTAGTTGTGATAACTTTTAATGATAATAAAAGAAGAATGTTAGGTTCAATCGTGTGCTAGCATGATTTTCTTGAACCTAATTGAATCTAATTCAAATCAATTGAACTGGGTTAGTCCAATTGATGATATCCAAATCAAAATCCTTGTTTATGTGATCTAGTTAGGTTTAGTTCTATATGGTAATGGGATATATCATGATCTCCATCATCGACATCATCGAAACTCCTTTCGATGGATCAAAACTCTTCTGATTCAGACAACTAGAATGATTGATCATCTAAATCATTCTAATTGCTCCCAAAATCTACCAGTGACACCTAGCAGTATATGGTGGCAACCCATCAAAACTAAAAATGATCCTCTCGATGTAGTTTCTTGTGTGATTAAGTTCTTCTATCTTGAGCCCCGATCAGATTAGGGTTAAGGTGAACTCGTCAAACCCTAATTTCTATCGTATGATTTAATCATTCGATTCAAGTCCGATGTGAAAACCTTAATAGAAATTCTTTCTATTATTTTACCTTGCCATGGCCATGGGCTTATGGACTTGATTCTCATGATCATCATAGGACTGCTCCTCATCCAACGAGGTAGATAGATTTCCTCTTGGTATAATCTAATTCCTACAATGAACATGTTATAGCCAACATACACCTCAGGATTCTGAATGGCTAGGAGACTGAGTCATGGTGTAGTCAAACTATAACACCCTCAAGGTAAACTGCCTATGCACCACAGGTCAAAGAACCAAACACACCACTACAACTTCGAGTCAATCATCGATGAGAAGGTAGACTTCCTTATGACCACTCGAGGTGGTTATGCTCAGTGCCCTCATTCTCTAACGAATACCTATACTCTCTCTCCGATGTCTCTACACCGTAGACTTAAGACTCATCTACTATAAAGAAGCAATTGTACACTAACCTTTCGAATCAATCACCATCCTCATGATGATCATACGGCCAGGAGCATTTTATGAGTTAATAAATGAAAATTCATGTCTTAAATTTTCAACTCTTGAAAAAATGAATTATCATTACCATTAACTCAAGGGATGTATCACAGACACTAAATACACATTTATGATAGAAAATAATTTATTTTATTACTTATAGTCAAAATTATGATTTTGCTCCTAGAAGTGTATTACAAGTGTCAGCCAATTCTGGCTTCTAGGGCACACATATCTAACAAACTCCCACTTGACCTAAAGCCAATTTGCTACAAATCTAAGTCCCATTTCTTCAAGGTGGGCTATGATCTTCTGTTGGCCCAACAGCTTTATAAGCGGATCCATCGCATTGTTTGCAGAGTCGACTCTCTTGACCTTAGTGTAACCCTTCTCGAGGTAACCACGGATGCGGTGGTATCGCCGCTCGATGTGTTTGAATTTTTGGTGAGACCTTAGCTCCTTAGCAAGGGCTATGGTGCCATTGTTGTCATGGTATAGAGGAATGGCATCACTCCAATTTCTACGATAATTTTTTTTATACCAGAATGCATCCTTTGCAGCTTCTGATGCTGCGATGTATTCTGCTTCCATGGTGGAATCTGCTATCACTATCTGCTTAGAATTTTTCCAATTGACAACTTCACCATTGCACACAAATAGACTCCTAAATGTCAACTTTCGATCATCTACATGGGACATAAAATCTGAATCTGTATACCCCTAGACTTGGAGTTCTCCATTACCAAAGACCAATAACATATCTTTAGTTCTTCTCAAGTACTTAAGGATACATTTCATAGAAGTTCAGTGCACTTCATCTGGATTCGACTGATATCTGCTCGTGATACTCACAGCATGGGCAATATCACATCGTGTACATAACATTGCATACATGAGGCTCCCTATTGTTGAAGCATAAGGGATCTTGCTCATGCGTTCTATTTCCTCAGGTGTGCTAGGGCACATCCTTTTGGAAAGATGAATGCTATGTCTGAAGGATACCAAATCCCTCTTAGAGTTTTCCATGCTAAACCTCTTTAGCACTTCCTCTATGTACATTTTTTGTGAAAGTCCTAGCATTCTATTCGGTCTATCTCTATAGACCTTAATTCCTATAATAAAGGATGCTTCTCCTAGATCTTTCATGGAGAATTTCTTAGATAACCACATTTTAACTATGGTCAACATGGAATATGATTTCCAATAAGGAGGATGTCATCTACGTACAATACAAGGAAGACAACAGCGCTCCCACAGACCTTTTTGAAGACACATGGCTCCTCATCATTTTTGATGAAACCAAATAATTTGACACATGGCTATTCCATATAGATATCTTCCTCAAGATATCCATTTAAGAATGCCATTTTTACATCCATTTGTCATATTTCATAATCAAAATAGACTGCAACAGCAAGCAATGTGTGGATGGATTTTAGCATAGCTACTGGCGAAAAGGTATCCTGATAGTCAATGCCTTCGTGCTTACTATAACCTTTTGTCACTAATCTAACTTTGAATGTCTCCACATTCTCATCTGCACCAATCTTTCTCTTGTAGATCCATTTACATCCAATAGGTACTATACCTTCTGGTGGATCTACCAAGGTTTAGACTTAGTTTGAGTGCATCGAGTCAATTTTTGACTTTATTGTCTCTAACCATTTCTTAGAGTCGATATTCGATATCGCCTCGTTATAGGTTTTGGGATCATCACCATGAATCCCATTACCTATGAGGAACATTTTCTCTACTTCCTCTGAAATAGTACCTAAGTACCTCTCAAGGGGATGAAAAACTCTTTCCGATCTATGAGGTGGAGGAGGTAGTGATTGGATTGGCTTAACCTGATTTGGTTCCATTTGGTCCTTAGCTCGTTATTCTTTTGAGACTTTCTCCTCGAGCTTAATCTGCTTTCCAATGCCGCTATCTTGAATAAACTATTTTTCAAGAAAGATGGCATGTCAACTCACAATCACATTGTGATCTTCTAGAATGTAGAAATAATATCCTAATGACTCTTTAGGAAATCCTATAAATTGAACTCTAAAGGACCTAAAGTCTAACTTGCCTACTTGTTGTCTTTTGACATGAGCCGGACAACCCCAAATTCTGAGATGACTCAAACTTGGTTTCTAACCATGTCATATCTCATACGGCATGGTAGAAATGATTTTAGAAGGAACCCTATTCAGTAAGTATGTTGCAGTTAACAAACAGTATCCCCAAAAAAAATTAGGAAGATCTATGAAACTCATTATGGATCGGACCATATCTAATAGGGTCCAGTTCCTCCGTTCTGAAATTTCATTGAGTTGAGGTGTTTCAGATGGAGTCCATTGAGATACTATTCCATTTTCCTTGAGATAGTCTAAGAATTTTTGACTAAGGTATTCACCTCCTCGATCTGATTAAAGAACCTTAATGGATTTTCAGTTTGCTTTCCTACTTCATGTCTGAATTTTTTGAACTTTTCAAAAGCTTCAGACTTGTGTCTCATAAGATACGCATGCCCATACCGAGATAAATCATTGGTAAAGATTATGAAGTAGACAAAGTTGCCTCTAGCCGGCATATCAAATGGGTCACACACATCAGTATATACTAAGGCAAGAAGATCCGTGGCCCTTTCCCCATGTCCTACAAATGGGAGCTTAGTCATTTTGCCATGAAGACAAGATTCACAAATTGGATATGACTCGAAAGTCAAAGGACTCAATAGCTCAGTTTTCTCTAATTTGTTAACCTTATCTTCTGTTATATGACCTAATCTTAGGTGTCATAGATATCTATCATTTGGACTATCCCTAGGTCATTTCATGGTATTCATATTTTGCTCGATATTAAAAATAGATACATCAATATGTAACCGATAAAGATCGTTAATAAGAAAACCACTTGTAATTTTATTTCTTTCATAAAGAATATTATAATGGTCTTTAAGAAAACTAATTACATAGCCTTCAAATACAAGGCAAGAAACAGAAATCAAATTTTTGCTTGCTGCAGGCACATAATAACAGTCTTTTAACACTAAGTCTAAACTAGATGATAGTCGAAGAGGATATATTCCCACAGCCATGGCAGCAACTCTTGCTCTATTTTTGATGCACAGGATCATCTCACCATCCTTCAGCCTCCTGCTATCCTCAAGATCCTGCATAGAAGTGCCTAAGTGAGCACTGAAACTAGAGTCAAGCACCCAACTAGATGCAGAAGAAACCATAAAGTTAGACTCAATAACGAGCATACCTTCAAAAGGACCTGCCTCCTTCTTATTCTTTAGGATGGCCAGGTAAGTAGGGCAGTTCCGCTTCTAGTGGCCGTTATTGTTGTAATGAAAATACTTTTCTTTATCAACGGCCTTCTTCAGCTCTGCCTTTTTCTTCTTTCCTCCTTCCACCTTCTACTTTTTCACAGACTTCTTCTTTTTTTCAAAAGACTTTCTCTTGGAAGAAGTCCATTCCATAGCAAGCACAGAGCCTTTAAAACCTTTCATAGAAAGCTCAGCGGTAACCAGCATGTTCATAAGTTCGGCCAAAAAATTTTGAAGTTTATGCATATGGTAGTTAATGATGAACTACCCATATGCATTAGTCAAAGATTATAGAATTATGTCATTCTGCAGATACAAGTCCAACTTCACTCCGAGTTTCTCAAGCTCTTCCAATCCTTGATCATCATCAGACAATGATCTTGGACTGACTACCCATCACGCATCTTAGCCTTGAAAAGTTCTTTAGTGACTTGATACTTGGCTGCATGACTCTGTTCACCAAACATCTCTTGTAGGTGATCCAACATTTAAGGAGCAGTCCTAATATCTTCATATTGATGTTGAAGTTCATCGGACATCGAGCCTAACATGTAATATCTGGCCTTGTTATCTTCATTCGTCCACTTATCCAGAGATGCTCTCTATTCAATGAATGGACGGATTGGTAAGGTGGGAGGGTCCTGGTTCAATACATGAGTCAACTTTTTGAAACTCAAAACGATTTTGAAGTTCCAGAGCCAATCTTTGTAATTTGGTCCAATCAGTCTATGGGTGTCCAGGATTCGTGCTAGTGGGATGGATGTAGTCATTTTTCTATAGAGAGTCAAAGTTTCTAGTTAGATTTTGTAATTAAGACTTAAAAAATTTATTTAGAGATTTTATTTTTAAACAAATTAGCTTCTACTATTTTCTTGAATCCCCACACTCCCTCTGTAGAGATGCAAAGATCTCCATGATTAATGATTTCTAATGGATGGTGTGGTCCCACCAATTGACTCATCACCTCACCTAACAGTTATTGATGATGGGTTAGCCGATGAGTGAACAAGTCTTGTTCAATAATTCTCTAATCATGGTGCATCTAAACTTGGTCTCTAATTCATGAATCTCACCATGCCCAGAATATTGATCCACTCCTTAGTTAAGTCAGACCCACCATTTGCACAGATTGGATTTCTAATTGAGTTTCTCATCATATCCAGAATGTTGAGCCCAATCCATCCTCCAGCCTGTAGCATCCAATGCCTAATAGACATGGTTGCATCTTTCTGGTGCAATGGAATGACTGTAACCAGTCGAGAACAATCAACCTCAGAAAGGGCCCGCACATCTACGATGGTGGAAGACCATAGATTTATTCTTTTCTTAGGAGGATTTGATTTAGGTCTCATTAAACTAGACTTGACATAGTCATAACAATTATGACTAACCTAGTGGCATGGGTTAGCTTGGATTATTGACCACCTCAGATTAGAACTGAGCCAACAAACATGACCAGATAAGTGAGACCGATGGAAGGGATATGCCATTAACTCGACAAGAACACATTCGAGTTGAGTAGCTCTCAATTAAAAATCAGTCGATCGTATTTGCCAGACTTACCTTAGATACCAAATTGTTGAGCCAGAATCAATTAGGTTAGCCTAAAATCCAGACTCTAACCACTGAGCCTAATTAGGTCGTATTTTGATCAATCACTCACGTGACTCAATCTTGACCCAGACTTAATCCTATTAGGCTGGTCAATTTAAGCACTATTGATCCCATCTAATCAACTCTTGATTCGATTTGATCAACCGCTTAGACCTAATTAAGCTACCCAAGCCCAAACCCAATATTATGAATATGTCTTAGATCTAAAATTCTTAATTTTAGATCTAATTAATATTTCATAATCTTAATTCTTAATTAAGTTAAGGGTTTACAAACAAAATATGTAAATAAAATTCTAGGGTTTCAGGATCTAGGATTTTACAAAAAGTAAGTTCTTGATTTCTGATTAAGGACGAATGGTGCAGCACCTCTACACATCATAAGAACATCCCATCGGATGGAAGAAGAGGGCATTTAAACCCCACTTTGTTCTTATGATCGGACGGCCAAGGGGACTACTTTAATCAGAAATATAAATCTACAAAACTAGCTAGACCTACATCATATATCTCATATATAAAATTTGATCTAACATAATACATGTTTTGTATACATCTCATGTATCATGCATGCATATTTTTCAGATCTAAATTATCTCATAATTATCTAAAAAATTAAATTTAAATTAATCACATCAAAATAAATTCTAATCTAGACAACTATGTAGAACTATTCTATAACTAGTCTAGACATGCAATTATCATATCTCATATGATCTAAAAATTAAATAATTTTATTTTTTATTTTTTAGATCTTATTATAATATTTATAATCATCAAAAAATATAAAATAAATATATCTAAAATCATAATTTAATCAAAATAAATCATGATTATGCAAGACTATGTATAGAACTATTCTATTTTACAACTAGTAATGCATATTGTAGAACTTAGATCTATATTATTTAATTTTAGTTTTTTTGATTTTAGATCAAATCACATCTCATGTGATATCTAAAATTATTAATTACTAGATCAAAATAAATTAAAAATTAGATCTAAATAATTTTTATTGAAGCTGGCTCTGATACCAGTTGAAGGGGAAATCCTAATTTTTTGGATCAGGTTCGTCCAAATCTAATCGAATCAAGAGAGATATTTTAATTTTTTTTTTAAGTATCCATATCAGATATAAGATATTTTAAATCTAATTTTTTAGATCTAATAAATAAAAATAAAAGAAAATTAAATCTGATTTAATTATACCTTGATATGGGCAAATGGATTGCCTATTGATGATCCTGCTAATTGTCTAAGGTTCTGGATCTAGCCATGCAAGTGTCTAGCCTCTACCAGTATCCACTCAGGTTGGATTTAGAGATCTTCTCTTGCTTTATCACTTCTCCAAAAATTAGATCAGGATCTGATTTGGAGGATCTTCAAAACTCCTTCTGAAGATCAGCTGTCGTCTCTATAGCAGTGCTGCCTTCTTCCTTTCTCATCAGCTCTTTCTTGCCTGGATCGCACCAAACTGGAGCCCAACTTCCCTTGGGCATGGAGAGTAGAGAGAGGATCAGAAGATGGCATGGAGGAGGGAGAGGGGCAGCCTTGCAGTTGAATGAAAATTCTAAATTTCTGAGGTTAGGTTCGTTCAGATCTGATTGGATCCAAAGATATATTTCAAAAATTTTCTCTTAGATCCTAATCAGATCTAACATTTTCCAGATCTAATTTCATAATTTGATAAATAAAAAAATTAAATTAAATTAAATCTAAATTAATTTTACCTTGATTCTGGGTAATTTGATTATCCGTTGATGATCTAGCTGAAGTCCTGAGGTTCTGGATCTAGCCACACAAATGCCAGGCCTCTACTGGTATCCACTCGGGTTGGATCTGAAGATCCTCTCCTTCTCTTTCTTTTCTCCAAAAATTAGATTTGGATCTAATTTGGAGGATCTTCAAAACTCCTTTTGAAGATCAGCAGTCATCTTTGTAGTGGTGCTGCCTTTTTCCTTTCTCGTCAGCCTTTTCTTATCTGAATTGCACTAATATGAAGTCCAACTATCCTTGGGCGTGGAGAGGAGAGAGATGGCCTGAAGGTGGCATGGAGAAGGAAGAGGGAAAGCCTTGGGGCATGGTTAGGAGAGAGGTTCTCTAAAGAGTGGGCATAGACAGGTCTTTATATAGACCCTGCTGCACCATGCAGTGCCACATCACCCCGGCCAATCACGTTGCTTCGTGCAATCAAATCTAAATCTGATTGATGTGATGACATCACCTGATCCAATCAGATGAGAGACCCATAGATTCATCCTTAGATGGCGCCTAAGACTGGTCAAAGCCTATAGATGAGGGTCACCTAGTTTGAATCTAAGAAGCAACTTGGAGTCCCATCCGTATGGAACTCCAGGCATCCCTATCCATGGGTGCACGCCATCCTAGGCATGCACTCCTTATTTTTCAATTTTTAGGGAGGGGACAAGCCCCTATCTACTCTCCAATAAGTGCATGACATATGGGCAGACGTCCAAAGGTCAAAGATCTATGTTTGACCAAAGTCAAAGGACAAGAATTAGCAGGTGACGAAAAATGGTAGGTGTTGTCTTAAATTTATCTCATAAATTAAGACAACCTTTTTATAACCTAAAAAAGCTTCAATTAGACCAGGTAAAGGTACTTGAGTGAGCACAAACTCATTTGGCTCAATCGAGACAACTTTTAATGATAGGAAAAGAAGAATGTTAGGTTCAAACTTGTGCTAGCATGATTTTCTTGAACCTAATTGAATCTAATTCAAATCAATTGAACTGGGTTAGTCCAATCGATGATATCCAGATCCAAACCCTTATTTGTGTGATCCAGTTTGGTTTAGTTCTGTATGGTAATGGGATATGTCATGATCTCCATCATCGACATCATCGAAACTCCTTTCGATGGATTAGAACTCTTCTGATTTAGACAACTGGAATGATCAATCATCTAAATCATTCTAATTGCTCCCAAAATCCACCAGTGACACCTAGCAGTATATGGTGGCAACCCATCAAAACTAAAAATGAACCTCTTGGTGCAGCTACTTGTGTGATTAAGTTCTTCTATCTTGAGCTCCGATCAGATTAGGGTTAAGGTGAACTCATCAAACCCTAATTTCTATCATATGATTTAATCATTTGATTCAAGTTTGATGTGAAAACCTTAATAGAAACTCTTTCTATTATTTCACTCTCTGCCATGGCCATGGGCTTATGGACTTGATTCTCATGATCATCATAGGGCTGCTCCTCATCCACCGAGGTAGATAGATTCCATCTTGGTGCAATCCAGTTCCTACAATGAACATGCTATAGCCAACATACACCTCAGGGTTCTGAATGGCTAGGAGATCGAGTCATGGTGTAGTCAAACTATAACACCCTCAAGGTGAACTATCGATGCACCTCAGGTCAAAGAACCTAGACACACCACTGCAGCTTCGAGTCAGTCATCGATGAGAAGGTAGACTTCCTTATGACTACTCGAGGTGGTCACGCTCAGTGCCCTCATTCTCTAACGAGTACCTATACTCTCGCTTCGGTGTCTTTACACCATAGACTCAAGACTCATCTACTATAAAGAAGCGATTGTACACTAACCTTTCCGAATCAATCACCATCCTCATGATGATCCTACGGTCAGGAGCATTTTATGAGTTAATAATGAAAATTCTTGTCTTAAATTTTCAACTCTTGAAAATAAGAATTATCATTACCATTAACTCAAAGGATGTATCACAGACACTAAATACACATATGTGATAGAAAATAATCTATTTTATTATTTATAGTTAAAATTATAATTTTGCCCCTAGAAGTGTATTACAAGTGTCGGCCAATTATGGCTTCTAGGGCACACATATCTAACAATCTCCCACTTGACCTAAAGATAATTGGCTATAAATCTAAGTCCCATCTTCTCAAGATGGGCTTCGATCTTCTGCTGGCCCAATGGCTTTGTAAGTGGGTCCACCACATTATCTGCGGAGTCGACTCTCTTGAACTCGATGTAACCCTTCTCGAGGTAATCACGGATGAGGTGGTATCATAGTACAGAGGAATGGCACCATTGTTGTCGTAGTACAGAGGAATGGCATCTGATGGCATCACTCCGATCTCTACGGCAAACTTCTTATACTAGAATGCCTCCTTTGCAGCTTCTGATGCAGTGATGTATTCTGCTTCCATGGTGGAATTTGCTATCACTGTCTGCTTGAAACTTTTCCAACTGACAGCTCCACCATTGCACAAAAATAGACTTTCAGATGTCAACTTTCGATCATCTACATTGGACATAAAGTCCGAGTCTGTATATCCTTGGACTTTGAGTTCTCCATTACCAAAGACCAACAACATATCCTTAGTTCTTCTCAAGTACTTAAGGATACATTTCACAGAAGTCCAGTGTTCTTCACCTAAATTTGACTGATATCTGCTTGTGACACTCACAGCATGGGCTATATCAGGTTGTGTACATAACATGGCATACATGAGGCTCCCTATTGCTGAAGCATAAAGAATCTTGCTCATGCGTTCTATTTCCTCAGGTGTGCTAGGGCACATCTTCTTGGAAAGATGAATACCATGTCTGAAGGGTACTAAACCCCTCTTAGAGTTTTCCATACTAAACCTCTTTAGTACTTCCTCTATGTACATCTTCTGTGAAAGTCCTAGCATCCTATTCGGTCTATCTCTATAGACCTTAATTCCTTAGAATAAAGGATGCTTCACCTAGGTCTTTCATGGAGAATTCTTTAGATAACCACATTTTAACTATGGTCAACATGGGAATATCATTTCCAATAAGGAGGATGTCATCCACGTACAATACGAGGAAAGACAACAGCGCTCCCACTGACCTTTTTGAAAGACACATGGTTCCTCCTCATTTTTGATGAAACCAAATATTTTGATCACATCATTGAAATGAGTGTTCCAGCTCCGAGATGCTTGCTTAAGTCCATATATGGACCTTTGCAGCTTGCAAACCTTGTGATCAGTATCACTGGATGTGAAACCTAGCGGCTGTTCCATATAGATATCTTCCTCAAGATATCCATTTAAGAATGCCATTTTCATGTCCATTTGCCATATTTCATAATCGAAATAGGCTGCAACAGGCAAGCAATGTGCGAATGGATTTTAGCATAGCCTACTGGACGAAAAGGTATCCTGATAGTCAATGCCTTCGCATTGACTATAACCTTTTGCCACTAATCTAGCCTTGAATGTCTCCACATTCCCATCTGCACCAATCTTTCTCTTGAAGATCCATTTACACCCAATAGGTACTATACCTTCTAGTGGATCTACCAAGGTCCAGACTTGGTTTGAGTGCATCGAGTCAATTTCTGACTGCATTGCCTCTAGCCATTTTCTCGGAGTCGATATCTGATATCGCCTCATTGTAGGTTTTGGGATCATCACCATGAGCACCATTACCTATGAGGAACATTTTCCTCTACATCCTCTGAAATAGTACCTAAGTACCTCTCAGGGGGATGGGAAACTCTTTCCGATCTATGAGGTGGAGGAGGTAGTGACTGGATTGGCTTAACCTGATTTGGTTCCATTTGCTCCTTAGCTTGTTGCTCTTGTGAGACTTTCTCATCAAGCTTGTTCTGCTTTCCAATGCCGCTATCTTGAATAAACTATTTTTCAAGAAAGATGGCATGTTGACTCACAATCACATTGTGATCTTCTGGAATGTAGAAATAGTATCCTTAATGACTCTTTAGGATATCCTATGAATCGAGCTCTAAAGGACCTAAACTCTAACTTGTCCGCTTGTTGTCTTTTGACATGAGTCGGACAACCTCCAAATTCTGAGATGACTCAGACTTGGTTTCTTACCATGCCATATCTCATACGGTGTGGTAGGAACGGTTTTAGAGGGAAACCCTATTCAGTAAGTATATTGCAGTTAATAAATAGTGTCCCCAAAGAAAATCAGGGAGGTCTGTGAAGCTCATCATGGATCGAACCATATCTAATAGAGTCCGATTTCTCCATTCTGAAATTTCATTGAGTTGAGGTGTTCCTGGTGGAGTCCATTGAGAGACTATGCCATTTTTCTTAAGATAGTCTAGGAATTCCTGACTAAGGTATTCACCTCCTCGATCTGATCGAAGAACCTTAATGGAATTTTTCAGTTTGCTTTTCTACTTCATGTCTGAATTCTTTGAACTTTTCAAAAGCTTCAGACTTGTGTCTCATAAGATACACATACCCATACCTAGATAGATCATCGGTAAAGGTTATGAAGTAGACAAAATTGCCTCTAGCCGGCACATCAAATGGGCCGCACACATCAGTATGTACTAGGGCAAGAAGATCCATGGCCCTTTCCCCATGTCCTACAAAAGAGAGTTTAGTCATTTTGCCATGAAGATAAGATTCACAAATTGGATATGACTCGAAAGTCAACGGACTCAATAGCCCATTTTTCTCCAATTTGTTGATCCTATCTTCTGCTATATGACCTAATCTTAGGTGCCATAGATACCTATCGTTTGGACTATCCCTAGGTCATTTTGATTTTATGGCATTCATATTTTGCTCGATAGTTAAAAATAGGATACATCAATATGTAATTGATAAAGACCATTAATAAGGAAACCATTTGCAATTTTATTTCTTTCATAAAGAATGTTACAATGGTCCTTAAGAAAAGGTAATTACATAGCCTTCTTAATGCTAAGGCATGAAACAGAAATCAAATTCCTGCTTGCTGTAGGCACATAATAACAGTCTTTTAATACTAAGTCTAAACCAGATGGTAAGTCGAAGAGGGTATGTTCCCACGGACTACTGCAGCAACTCTTGCTCCATTTTTCGATGCGTAGGATCATGTCTCCATCCCTCAGCCTCCTGCTATCCTCAAGACCCTGCATAGAAGTGCACAAGATGAGCACTAGAACCAGAGTCAAGCACCCAACTGGATGCAGAAGAAACCATAAGGTTAGACTCAATAACGAGCATACCTCCAGAAGGACCCTTCCTTCCTTCTTCTTTAGGGTGGCTAGGTAAGTAGGGACAGTTCGCTTCTAGTGGCCATCATTGTTGCAATGGAAACACTTTCCTTTGCCATCGGCCTTCTTCTTCAGCTTTGTCTTTTTCTTCTTTCCTCCTTCCACCTTTTGCTTTTTCATAGACTTCTTTTTCTTTCCAAAAGACTTTCTTCTTGGAAGAAGTCCATTTCCATAGCAAGAACTGAGCCTTTAGAACCTTTCATAGAAAGCTCAGCGGTAACCAGCATATTCATTAAGGTTCGGCCAAGGAATTTTGAAGTTTATGCATGTGGTAAGTTCATGATGAATTGCCCATATGCATCAGTCAAGGATTGCAGAATTATATCATTCTACAGGATCCAAGTCTAATCTTCACACCGAGCTTCTCAAGCTCTTCCATGTCCTTGATCATTCATCAGATAATGATCTTGGACTGACTGCCCATCACGCATCTTAGCCTTAAAAAGTTGTTTCGTGACTTGATATTTGGCTGCGCGACTCTGTTCACCAAACATCTCCTACAGGTGAGCCAACATTTGGCGAGCAGTCCCTGATATCTTCATGTTGGCGCTGGAAGCTCATCAGACATCGAGCCCAACATGTAAGTATCTGGCCTTATTATCTTCATTTATCCACTTATCTTCAGAGATGCTCTCTGTTCAATAGATGGACGGGCTGGTAAGGTGGGAGGGTCCTGGTCCAGTACATGGAGTTAACTTCTCGAAACCCAAAATGATTTTGTAGTTCCTAGAGCCAATCTTTATAATTTGGTCCAGTCAGTCTATGGGTGTCCAGGATACGTGCCAAGTGGGTTGGATGCAGACATTTTTCTATAGAGAGTCAAAGATTCTAGTTAGATATTGTAATTTTGACTTGACCAATTTGTTTAGGATTTTATTTTTAAATAAATTAGCTCCCACTATTTTCTCGGATCCCTACACTTCCCTCTGTAGAGATGCGAAAATCTTCACGATTAACTGATTTCTAGTGGGTGGTGCGGTCTCACCAACTGACTCATCACCTCACCTAACAGTTATTGGTGATGGGTTAGCCAATGAGTGAACAACTCTTGTTCAATGATTCTCTAATCATGGTGCACCCAAACTTGATCTCTAATTCATGAATCTCACCATATCCTGGAATATTGATCCACTCCTTAGTTAAGTCAGACCCACCATTTGCATAGACTGGGATTTCTAATTGAGTCTCTCACCGTATCCAAAATATTGAGCCCAACTCATCCTCCAGCCCATAGCATCCAATGCCTAATAGACATGGTTGCATCTTTCTGGTGCAACTGAGCCACTGTATCCAGCCGAGAACAATCAACCTCGGGAAAGGGCCCGCACATCTACAATGGTGGAAGACCTTAGACTTAATCTTTTCTTAGGGAGAATTTGATTCAGGTCTCATTAAACTAGACTTGACATAGTCATAACAATTATGACTAACCTAGTGGCATGGGTTAGCTCGGATTATTGACCACCTCAGATCAGAACTGTGTCAACAGATATGGCCAGGTAAGTGAGACCGGTGGAAGGAATATGCCATTAACTCATACAAGAATGCATTCAGGTCGAGTAGCTTCCAATTAAAAATCAGTCGGTCGTATGTGCCAAACTTACCTTAGACACCAAATTGTTGAGTCAGAACCAATTGGGTTAGCCTACAATCCAGACTCTAACCTCTGAGCCTAATTAGGTCTTGCTTGATCATCGTGACTCGATCTTGACCCAGACTTAATCCTATTAGGCTGGTCAATTTAAGCATTGTTGATCCCATCTAACCAACTCTTGATTCGGTTTGATCAACCGCTTAGACCTAATTGAGCTACCCAAGCCCGAACCCAGTATTATGAATATGTCTTAGATCTAAAATTCTCAATTTTAGACCTAATTAATATTTCATAATCTTAATTTTTAATTAAGTAGGGTTCATAAACAAAATATGCACAATAAATCCTAGGTTTCAGGATCTAGGGTTTTGCAGAAAGTAAGTTTTGGGTTTCTGATTAAGGACGAACACGCAGCACCCCTACACATCATAAGAACATCCCATCGAATGGAAAGAGAGGGCCTTTAAATCCTTCTTCATTCTTATGACCGGACGGCCAAGAGGAACGCCTTAATCAGGAACATGCAATACTACAAAATAGTTTTAGATCTATATCATATATCTCATATACAAATTAGATCTAATCATGGCATATTTTGCATACATCTCATGTATCATATCATGCATATTTTTAGATCTAAATTATCTCATAATAATCTAAAAAATTAGATTTAAATTAATCTTAATCAAAATAAATTCTAATCTAGATAATTATGTAGAACTATTCTACAACTAGTCTAGACATGCATCAATCATATCTCATATGATATTTAAAATTAAATAATTTTTATTTGCTATTTTTTAGATATTATTATAACCATTATAATATCAAAAAATAGTAAATAAATAGATCTAAAATATGATTTAATCAGATTAAATCAAAAACATGCAAGACTATTCTATAGAACTATTCTATTTTAGAACTAGTCATGCATATTTTCTAATCTTAGATCCAAATCATTTAATTTTAATTTTTTCTGATTTTAGATCTGATCACATCTCATGTGACATCTAAAATCACTTATTTTTTGATTAAAATAAATTAAAAAAATACTTTTAGAACCTTTGCTCTGATACCAGTTGAAGAGAAATCCTGATTTCCCGGACCAGGTTCGTTCAGATCTGATCAGATCAAGAGATATATTTCAAAAATTTTTTTCTTTGATCCTAATTAGATTTGATATATTTTAGATCTAATTATTATTATTTTAGAAATAAAATAAAATCTAGATAAATTAAATCAATTTTAATTTACCTTGATATGGGTAATCCTATTATCCGTTGATGATCCTGTATGCAGCGGAAGGTTCTGGATCTAGCCACACAAATGCCAGGCCTCTACTGGTATCCACTCGAGCTGGATCTGGTGTTCTTCTTCTTCTCTATTAAATCTCTAGAAATCAAAGCTAGATTTGATCTGGAGGATCTTCAAAACTCCTTTTGAAGATCCGCAGTCGTCCTTTATAGCAGCGTAGCCTTCTAGCTTTCAGTCACCTTTCTTTGATCTGGATCGCACTAACCAAGCTCCAAAACCCTTTTGGACATGGAAAGGAGAGGGAGAAGGTGGGTTTGGCATGGAGGAAGAGGGGAGAGGCAGCCTTGGGCATGGGGAATTGTGATTCCTTTCAATCACTTCCAATCACAATCTAGGTTGGGCGCAGGGTCTTATTTATAGACTGTCTGTGATCCAACTTCTCTTCTTCCCAACCAATCATAACTCTTTATGAAATCAGATCTAAATCTGATTGGTGGGAATAGAGTCCCCTGGATTCCTCCTTAGAGGGTGCCTAAGACCAGTCAAAGTTGGTTCTTAGGAGAACTTTAATTGGAATCCAAAAAGGAGATGGAGTCCCTATCCAACAGGGACTCCTAGGCGCCTCCAACTTGGGCACATGCCAAGGGTGGCGTGCGCCCTCTTCCTTGCCAGGTTCTGGCAGGGGGACAAGGCCCCCACCAGCTCTCCAATAGGTGCATGACATGTGGTCAAAAGTCAAAGTGTCAATGGTCAACATTTGACCAGTCAAAGGTAGACTTTTGACCAAAGTCAAAGAACAAGAAATGGCAGGTGACCAAAAATGGCAGGTAATGTCTTACAAAATAAGACAACCTTTTCTGACTTGGACAACCTCCAGTCAGACCATATGAAGGCCTCTGATTGAGCACAAACTCCTTTGGCTCAGTCAGGACAACTTATTTATGATAGTAAAAGAAGAACGTTAGGTTCAATCGAGTGCTAGCACGATTTTCTTGAACCTAATTGAATCTCATTCAGATCAATTGAACTGGATCAGTTCAATTGATGATCACCAGATTCAAACCCTTGTTTGTGTGACCCAGTTAGGTTCAGTTCTGTATGGTAATGGGATATGTCATGATCTCTATCATCGACATCATCGAAACTCCTTTCGATGGATCAGAACTCTTCTGATTCGAACAGCTAGAATGATCGATCATCTAAATCATTCTAATTGCTCCCAAAATCCACCAGTGACACCTAGCAGTATATGGTGGCAACCCATCAGAGCTGAATGCGAACCTCTTGGTGCAGCTACCTGTGTGATTAAGTCCTTCTATCTTGAGCCCTGATCAGATTAGGGTTAAGGTAAACTCGTCAAACCCTAGTTTCTGTCATATGATGTAATCATTCGATTCAAGTCCGATGTGAAAATCTAAATAGAAACTCTTTCTATTATTTCACTCTGCCATGGCCATGGACTTCTGGACTTGATTCTCATGATCATCATAGGGCTGCTCCTCTACCATCGAGGTAGATAGATTCCATCTTGATGCAATCCAGTTCCTACAATGAACATGCTATAGCCAACATACACCTCAGGATTCCGAATGGCTAGGAGATCGAGTAATGGTGTAGTCAAACTATAACACCCTCAAGGTGAACTGCCGATGCACCTCAGGTCAAAGAACCAGACACACCACTGCAGCATCGAGTCAGTCATTGACGAGAAGGTAGACTCCCTAATGACTACTCGAGGTGGTCACGCTCAGTGCCCTCATTCTCTAACGAGTACCTATACTCTCGCTCTGGTGTCTCCACACCATAGACTCAAGACTCATCTACTAAAGAGAAGCGATTGTACACCAACCTTTTGGATCAATCACCATCCTCGTGATGATCCTATGGCCGGGAGCATTTTATGAGTTAATAATGATTATTCATGTCTTAAATTTTCAACTCCTAAAAATATGAATTATCATTACCATTAACTCAAGGATGTATCACAGACACTAAATACACATATGTGATAGTAAATAATCCATTTTATTATTTATAATCAAAATTATAATTTTGCCCCTAGAATGTATTACAAGTGTCAGTCAATTCTGGCTTCTAGGGCACACATATCTAACAGCAGCATGCTAAGAGAAAATCTATCAAAAGTTGGCATAGATAGGGTTTATTTATAGACGCTGCTGCGCCATGTAGTGCCACATCATCCCGATTAATCATATTGCTTCATGCAATCAGATCTAAATTTGATTGGTGGGATGACATTACCTGATCCAATAAGAGGAAAGCTTCATAAATTCATCCTTAGATGGTGCCTAAGACTGGTCAAAGTGTATAGATAAGGGTCATCTAAGTAGAATCCAAGAAGCAACCTGGAGTTCCATCCGTATGGGACTCTAGGCATCCCTATCCATGGGCACACACCATCCTAGGCATGCACCCCCTCCTTTCCAAATTTCAGTAAGGGGACAAGCTCCTATCTGCTCTTCAATAAGTGCATGAAACATGGGCAGATGTCCAAGGATCAAAGGTCAATATTTGACCAAAGTCAAAGAACAAGAATTAGCATGTGATGGAAAATGGTAGGTGTTGTCTCAAATTTATCTCATAAATTAAGACAACCCTTTTCTAACTTGGACAAGCTCCAGTCAGACCAAGTAAAGGTATCTGGGTGAGCACAAACTTATTTGGCTCAGTCGAGATAACTTTTAATGATAATAAAAGGAGAACGTTAGGTTCAATCATGTGCTAGCACGATTTTTTTGAATCTAATTGAATCTAATTCAAATCAATTGAACTGGATTAGTCTAATTGATAATATTAAGATCTAAACCCTTAGTTGTGTGATCCAGTTAAGTTCAGTTTTATACGGTAATGGGATATATCGTGATCTCTATCATTGACATCATCAAAACTTCTTTCGATGGATTAAAACTCTTCTGATTCAGACAACTAGAATGATTGATCATCTAAATCATTCTAGTTGCTCCCAAAATCCACTAGTGACACCTAGCATTATATGGTGGCAACCCATCAAAATTGAAAATGAACCTCTTGCTGCAGTTACTTATGTGATTAAGTTCTTCTATCTTGTGCCCCGATCAGATTAGGGTTAAGGTGAACTTGTCAAATCCTAATTTCTATCATATGATTTAATCATTTGATGCAAGTTCGATGTGAAAACCTTAATAGAAACTCTTTCTATTATTTCACTCTACCATGGCCATGGGCTTATGGACTTGATTCTCATGATCATCATAGGGCTGCTCCTCATCCACCGAGGTAGATGGATTCCCTCTTGGTGTAATCCAATTCCTACAATGAATATGCTATAGCCAACATACACCTCAGAGTTTCGAATGGCTAGGAGACTGAGTCATGATGTAGTCAAACTATAACACCCTCAAGGTGAACTGTCAATGCACCTCAGGTCAAAGAACTAGACACACCACTGCAGCTTCGAGTCAGTCATCGATGAGAAGATAGACTTCCTTATGACTGCTCGAGGTGATCACGCTCAGTGCCCTCGTTCTCTAACAAGTACCTATACTCTCGTTGTGGTATCTTTACATCATAGGCTCAAGACTCATCTACTATAAAGAAGCGATTGCATACTAACCTTTCGGATCAATCACCATCCTCATGATGATCCTACGGTCAGAAGCATTTTATGAGTTAATAAATGAAAATTCATGTCTTAAATTTTCAACTCTTGAAAATATGAATTATCATTATCATTAACTCAAGGGATGTATCACAGACACTAAATACATATTTATGATAGAAAATAACCCATTTTATTATTTATAGTCAAAATTATAATTTTGCCTCTAGAAGTGTATTACAAGTGTCAGCCAATTCTGGCTTCTACGGCACACATATCTAACAGATATGGTAGAGCTCTTCAATTCATTGATTCATTTCTTGGAGCTTTTGATTGAGAGTATTATCTCGATCATAGATCTTAGAGGGTCAATAGCTATAGCAAGGAGAGTCTCTTCAGGAGAAGTTTCATAGTCAGAGCATGGGCTCTCCACTTTTTATTTTCTCTTCCTCGGGGTTTCTGGTTTGCTTGCCCAAGTGGGCCTTCTTTCTGGCTAGGGTCTCTCTGGCTGATCTGGTATTGGAGGCTACTGCATGTTCTGGACCATCTCGTTGAGGCCTCTAACCTGCTACATCAACAGGTTGAACTACTCCAAATCCATTGTGGCTGCTGGTGGAAGGGGTTGAGGTGCGGGAGATGGGGTCGGAGCAGTCGGATCTTGGTTAGATCTAGCGACATAGGCAATAGACCATCGAGTTGTAGCCTTCCTTGGTAGCATTTTATAGGAACAAGGAGAGATCAAAGGAAAAGGAGCTAAAGAATTGAAGATGAAAGAAAGAAGATGAACTTGACTGAGTATTCTTTTTAGAATAAGGGCTCAAGTTTTCTTTCTCTAGCGCCATCTTGTTGGTGCAGAAAATAGTGCTGATGCCAGAGATTGCTGGAGCTAGAGAAGATGCGGATGCCAATGAGTCCTGCAAGATGAAGTTCTGATCGGAGTTGGCTCCAGTAGGATCCTCTGACGGTCAAGTCAGTTTTCTTGGCTAACAAGAATGGAATGCCCAGGAAGAAAATGAGCAAAGTAAGAGCTAAAAGATTGAGCTCAGGGAGAAGAAGCATATCTGGAAGGTCTTTTATATAGATGGAGCATGTAACAAACTAATAGTGATAGCCATAACCATCTGGTAGTGGATCATTTGGGCCACGTGGAGTTAGTTATAGAGAGTGGGTTGTCATTTATCGTGACTCATTATTTTGTGGGTGATCTATAGCATGAGTTTGGGTAGAACCTCTGCACTTGTGTGAAAGCTTCAATAGCTTGGAGAAGTTTGGCCATCCAGCCAAGGATGGTTTTCTTTGAAGGATCTGATTGAAAGAAGTGTGATTGGAGGGAGCACAGCTGGAAGAAGTTTGGATAGAAAGAGTCTGACTAGAAGGAGTTTGACTGAAAGGAGAACATCTGAAAAGAGCGCTATTACCGCAGAGATAATTAAATCTTATTGCATGTTGGATATTCCTCATGGATGGCAAGTGATTTAGGAAGATCCTGCAAGAAAACATCTTTATAATTATCAAGGAGGCTTGCTTTCTCTTGGCGGTAATGATTTGTGTCCTTCTTGTTAACTTTCTTAATGGTTAGAATCCAAGTAGTAGAGCTTTCTCCCAAATTTTTTTCAAATTTTTTTGCACTGATTAAATGTAAGCTCTTGTTTAGCTTTTCTTCTTTAGGCTCTAAAGGTTCATTTCTCTTTATATTCCTAGGTGGTGAAGAGTAGATCGTAATTTTCTTGGCTCTATTCATGAACGTACATGAGTTGCATCGACCATGAAGCATAGCATCTTGATTGAATAGCGAAGGCCTTCCTAGGATTATGCTTCCTACATTCATGTGTATAACATCACACCACACATTCTCCTGGTAAGACTAAAATTTAATAGGGATCAAACAATGGTATCTAACTAGGATGGACAATGCATCTATCCAGGCTACCTTGTATGGGTTCGGGTGATCTACGGGTGTCAGACCAAGTTTTGATATGGCATCAGTCGAAATAGCATTGATGTAGCTATCACTATCAATGATGACCTTGCATACTTTATTTTCCTGACCTATGAAGATGTGAAAAATAGTAGTCCTATGTCAATCTTCACTTTCTTTTGGTTGGACTAAAATGCATCTTACTACACCCATTCTTTCTTCAAAGTTAACTTCTTCCAAAGTACTGGGTTCCTCATAAGCTTCAGCTAACTCAGTGTCTACTATATATACTTCTTCATCTCCTAGAAGGTTTTTGAAGTTCTCTTCTTCAGGCGCTCTAATATGTAGAGCTCGAGATGGGCACTGATTAGCAATGTGACCTAACACATTGCATTTAAAGCATCAGGTTCCTGAAGTACTTCCTCTTGGGTTCTCTATAAAGGCTCCTTTGCCTTTATCATCTTTTCTCGATAGGAGACCAATAGGTGGGGAATGATTGGTTGGGATCTGATTATAGCCAAGTCTAGGGGTTTGATTAAGACCATGTATAGGACCTAGAATACCAGGTTTACATGACTCAAGTTGTCGGGCGATTGACAATTTTTGTAATCTCTCATAATCCTAGGCTAATTGATAAGCTTGTTCTAAGCTATAGATCTTATGCATGAACAATTCTCTCTGTATGTCATCCCTCAAACCAGCTCTAAAATATACAAAGTGATAGAGGGAACTTCACTAACACCACATCGCATAAGGTATATATTCATCGAATTTGGTGATATACTCAGTAACAGTCTTGCTACCTTGGGTCAATCTTTGCCATTGATCTAGGATACGCTACTGATAAGAGGTAGGGAGATATTTTTCATGAAGTTTTTCTTTCATCTTGTCCTAGGTACTTATGGACTTCTGTCTCCTATGCATGGCTAATCGCTCCATATTATACCAATACAATTTGGCTTGACCTAGAAGTTTCATTTTAGTGAACCTGATTTTTCTCTCCTCAGACATGTCGTATCCTTCAAAATAATGATTCATGTTCACCTCCTAGTCAAGGTACTCATTGGGGTCCAAATGGCCCACAAAGCTTGGGGCTTCGACCTTGACACTTTAAAGTATTTTCTTGTCCTGGTCATTAAAATTGTAATGGAGTCGAACCACTTGGTTATGACCTCTATCAAAATTAGGAAGGTCACATCATTATCTAGGATGGTCAACTAGGGGAGGGGCATTCTTAAGACGTTCTTCCAAGCCGTTCAATCTTTCTTCTTTTAGGGTCCCTACTCTCATATTTAAATTTTGGACAGAACCACTTATGGCATTTAACTTCTCAATAATATCCTTAAAGGCTGTGGCAAAATCAAAATCCATTCCATGACTTGACTCTAGGTTTTCTGAGTGGTATCTAGCTCCAAACCTAGTAGACATGCAGCATAATCGACTCGAGGAGTTTGCTAGACCTAAAAGATCAAATCACTATGAATCAATCGAAGCACAAATAGATCAACATTCGAAACCTTGGACTGGCCAGATAAAAGGTGGAAATATGGAAGGCTCCCCTCGCTCTCACGAGGTCCTAATTAAGTAACCATAATTCGCTTAGGCATTTGTCGTGTATCTTTAGTCTTAGACACCAGCTTATGGAATCAACTATAGACCAAACTTGTACTAAGACTTATCGTAGCAACTGAACTTGACTTGTTTGATCTTATTACTTTTAATATCTAATTGATTTTAGTTTAGGCTTGGGTCAATGCACATGAGGTTGGTGGTTTTTGGACCAAGGAAAGGTGATGAAATTCTTCCCTTATCTTATGATAGGAGTGCCCTTAGGATAACTTAAGGATGCAAACAAGATACAAACATTGATTCAAAATGAAATAAATAGTATCAATTAAGTTATCAAACTAGAAATTAAAACTAAGTTACTGAAATCATGAGCTACAAATGAAACAAATAGTACCAACTAAGTTAAATAAAATTGAAACCAACTTACTAAAAATATGAAGCTCAAACAAACCTAAAATTATTCCTAAGTGTAGAAAATTTTAGACTTCTAGAAATTCTATTATGGACTGCAGAATCCTCTGGTTGAAGTTTTGCAACAGGGTTCTCAAAGGATAGTTTTCTTAGTTTTTAAAGTATGACTAAATTTCTTATCGAGTTAGGATTCTGGAAAATTAAATCTTGAAGTTTTTGGATGTTTCAATAGGTGTGAAACTCTATTTTTCCTTAGATTGCATAGAACAGGATAGATCACAGAATTCTTGTGCTAACCTTCAATTAACAAACAAATCTGGCAGCAATCCTAGATCTATTTTCTAGATTTTCAACTACAAAAATATTCATTATTGAATCTAGTTTTTAAATTATCAAATTTCATGAATTTTTGATTCTCCTGTAGATGGAAAAGTGTATTTCATTCATAGGTGCACAAACAGATTTCTAAACAGTTTTCAGATGCAAAAATTTGGACATGTAAGAAATTTTGGAAGTATCTTCAAGGATCAAATGGTTTTCGATTCCTATGAAATTTAAAACTCCACTTAACAATCAAGTCTAGAACCTACACAAAAGTTTTGAAAATTTTTTGAGGTCTCTAGAAATGATAATTGCTATTCCTTTGAGAACTATGTAGGATACCAGTATGCAGGTTTTGATGTAGAAAACTACCTAAATGCAAAACTTTAGCCCTAATCTAACCATGCTCTGATATGAAACTAATGTAGGATGATTTAGATCTAGAGGAAGCAAGCATTCAAATTTATTAACAATTAATAGATCACCAGCAAGCCAAAAATTAAGGAGATGATTATGCTAAAATCAAGAAAATAAGATCATTGATATACATGCATGTTAAACAAGCCCTAGATATTATTCGAACCATAGACAATTGAGAAACCATCCATGATTAGGGCATCAGATCAAAATTTAAAGAATTTAGATCTAATTAATAAAAAAGCCTAGGATTGACTATTAACAATAATGATCTACTCAGATTTTTCAAAAATAAGGGATCTCATAAAACACATCGATGAAGTTTTCTAGACAAGGAAGGAATCAAAACATCGATTTAGGCCACAATTATTTGCAAGTTCTTCCATCATCCATGATCATGAGGATTCGATCTGAGCATACAAAAAATTACCTGCATCAATAGAAACATATTAGTAATCATGATGGTCAGTAGTGACTTGAAAATTTAGATAATCGTGGTGCTGAAATTGGATCCTGCAGATGGAGAGATTGTCGAGGCTTCTTCATTCTTCAACCTTCAAATGTGAGAGGGATTTTAGAAGAGAGATGGAAGAGAGAAGGAAGGAAGAGAGGAAGAGAAGGAAGAGGGAATAGTCGGTGGAGAGGGAGGAAGAAGAGAGCATGTAGGAAGAAAGAAATAAATAGAATTTTTATTCTCAAAACATTCGATGATTATAAGTCCCTTTGTAACTGATGTGGGATAATTCAGATCTAGTGGAAGCAAGCATTCAAATTTATTAACAATTAATAGATTGCCAACAAGCCTAAAATTAAGGAGATGATTATGTTAAAATCAAGAAAATAAGATCATTAATATGCACGCATGTTAAACAGCTCCTAGATCTAGATTCGGACAATAGGTGACTGAGAAACCATCCATGATTAGGGCATCAAATAAAAATTTAAAGAATTTAGATCTAATTAATAAAGAAGCCTAGGATTAACTATTAATAATAATGATTTATTCAGATTTTTTGGAAATAAGGAATCTTGCAAAACACATCGATGAAGTTTCCTGTATGAGGAAGGAATCAAAACATCGATTCAGGCCACAGTTGTTTGCAAGTTCTTCCATCATCTATGATCACAAGGATTTGATCCAAGCATACAAAGAATTGCCTGCATCAATAGAAACACATTAGTAATCATGCTGGTCGGCAGAGATTTGGAAATTTAGATAATTATGGTGTTGAAATTGGATCCTGCAGATGGAGAGATTATCGAGGCTTCTTCATTCTTCAACCTTCAAACTTGAGAGGGATTTTAGAAGAGAAGGAAGGAAGAGAGGAAGAGAAGGAAGAGAGGAAGAGAAGGAAGAGGGATTAGTCGGTGGAGAGAGAGAGAGGAAGAAGAGAGCACATAAGGAGAAAGAAAAAAATAGAATTTTTATTCTCAAAACATCCGATGATTACAAGACCCTTTGTTTTTCCTTTTAAAAGAAAGTACTAACAAACTAAACAGAAAGAAGGTGCGTGGAGGTGGGATACGTCAATCTGGATAGTATTCTATTTTGTGAAGATCTCCAATCCCATGCGTGAAGAATATCTGGGCGTGCGACTTTAAGGTGGCATACCTACATAAAACTCATCCGATGGCTGACTTGAATTGAACTTAATTACAAATCAAACCCAAATAATTGACCCTAACTAGGAGATCAAATCTAATCTAAGGACTCAATTTATTACAGGACTCAAAAATAAAAATTACAGGACTCAATAAAATTAAGGCTCTATCAACCATCAAGCTATAATGAATCATGGTGACTGGTGTCCACACCACATATTTTAGTTTAATTGATAAACCAAAAAAGCTTAGTTTGAAAAATAAAAATCTTAAGATCTCAAATCAGACCTTAACCAATGAAAAGAAAGAGCTTTTAAAAGAAAGAGATTCTTTAATAAAAGAAAACTAGATTTTAAAGAAAGAAGGTGAAAAGTTTAAGCCCATTGTTGAAGAATTTATCAATAGTTCTGAAAAACTACAAATGCTACTAAGTAACCAAAGAGCTATTTTCTATAAGATTGGACTTGGATTTAAATCACAAAAGAAACAAAAATTTCTAAAATATCTCTTTGTAAAACAATCACACATTATTTCTCAAAACATCACTTATTTTTGCTATGGTAAAATAGGAAATAAAGTATATTCTTGTGATTTCAGAAAACTAAAAAATGGTCAAAGAATTAAGAAGGTTTAGATTACAAAAGGAACCACAAAAACTAACCCTAAAGGACCAAAGTTAGCTTGGATACCTAAAGTTTCCACTTGATTTGTGTTTGTAGGTGTATTCTGCATCTAAGAAAAAGGAAGAAAAATGGTATTTTGATAGTGGCTTCTCAAGATACATAATAGGTGATAGGATAAAATTTGTTTATCTTAAAAGTAAAGAAAGGAGGAGTGGTGACCTTTAGCGACAACAGTAAAAGACACATCATTTTTATTGGTAACATATGTATCATTCTCTCCACTTACATAAAAAATGTATTGTTAGTAGATGATTTAAAGCATAAGTTGTTAAGTATTAGCCAACTTTGTAATAAATATTTTAAAATAGTTTTTGAATTATTAATGTATATTGTGTCTAGCCCCATTAATGATGACATTATTCTTATTGGACATAGGCATCGGAGTGTCTACAGGGTTGATTTAGATGATCATCCTTTGAAGAATAACCAATGTCTAATAGCAATGAATGCCAAACTCAATGAGACAAGTTAGTTATGTCATCATAGGTTAGGGCATGCTAATATAGATTTAATTTCAAAATTAATCAAAAGAGATCTTGTTAAAGGACTTCTAAAACTAGACTTTGAAAAGAATTAGATTTGTGATGCATGTTAATGTAAGTTCTTTTAAATTTAAAAACCTTGTTTCAACTTCTAGACCCCTAGAACTACTCCACATGAACTTATTTGGACTTACTTGGACCACAAGCCAAGGAGATAAAAGATATGAACTTATGATTGTAGATGATTTTTTAAAATTTATTTGGATCTTATTTTTAGCTCAAAAAGATGAAGTTTTCTCAACATTTACCAAGTTTTATTGAAAAAGTTTCAAATGAAAAGAATCTAACTATTGTTTGCACTAGGAGTGATCATGGAACCAAGTTTGAAAATTAGCATTTTAAAAATTTTTATAGTGAAAAAGATATTGGACATAATTTTTCTGCTTCTAAAATACCTCAACAAAATAGGATTGTTGAAAGAAAAAATAGAACCTTGAAAGAAATGACCCATACCATGTCGTGTGAGAGTAATCTCTCAAGATACTTTTGGATTAAAGCTATCAACATGGCATGTTATATTTTAAATCGAGCTTTAATCCAATCGATTTTAAAGAAAATTCCTTATAAACATTGAAAAGGAAGAAAACTAAACATCAACTATATTCATATTTTTGTTTGCAAATATTTTATTTTAAATAATGATAAAGATAATCTTGAAAATTTTGATTCCACGTTAGATGAAGATATCTTCTTGGGATACTTTGTATCTAGCATGGCTTATAGAGTCTTTAACAAAAGGACACTTATTATTAAAGAATCTATCTATGTAGTATTTGATGAATCTAACAATCTATCCTTTAGAAAAGAAGATATTATTGATGATGATATAGGTATAATAGATAAAGGAATGGAAAAGATCTCTATCAAAGATACTTCAACTCATGATGATAAAGAAAACTTCAAGAAAGCTGAAGGAGAATAGGAAAGCATAAGAATGTCCAAGACGAGAGCTTGTCCAAGGAATGGAGGTATGCATATGGTCATCCTAAGGATCTAATTATTGATGATCCATCATAAGGGATAAGAACTTATTCTTCTTTACAAAATATTAATAACCATTTAGCTTCTGTATCATAAATTAAATCTAAATCAATTGAAGAAGCTGAAAATGATTCTAATTGGATAAATGCTATATAAAAAAAGTTAAATCAATTTGAGAGAAATAAAGTTTAGACCTTAGTTGATAGATTAATTAACTTCCTAATAATTGGAACTAAATGGGCATTTAGAAATAAGTTAAATAAATATGGAGTAATTATAAGAAATAAAGCTAGATTTGTAGCTAAAGGATATAATCAAGAAGAGGGTACTGACTTGATGAAACTTATACTCCTATTGCTAGATTTGAAGTTGTTAGATTGTTACTTGTATTTACATGCTTTATGAATTTTAAATTATATCAAATGGATGTTAAAAGTATATTTTTGAATTATTTCATTTCTGAAGAAGTCTATGTTGAACAACCACCTGATTTTGAAAATCATGTACCATCAAATCATGTTTTCAAATTACATAATGTTTTGTATGTTTTAAAACAAGCATCCTGTGCATGGTATGAGAGATTGAATAAATTTCTACTTGAAAATGATTTTACTAAAGGTAGTAGAGATACAATATTATTTTTGAAAAAAAAAATGAAGATTTGCTAGTTGTGCAAATTTATATAGATGACATTATATTTGGTTCTACTAATGAATCTTTTTGTCAAGATTTTTTAAAGTTAGCGTAGGAAGAGTTCGAGATGAGTATAACGGAATAGCGAAACTTCTTCCTCAAACTTTAAATCAAGCAAACTATGGAGGAAATCTTCATCAACTAAAGTAAATACACTAAAAAGATAATCAAAAAATTTGGAATAGGGAGTGCTAGACCCCTTGGTATGCCCATGAGCCCTTCATGCAAATTTGACAAAGATGAGAATGATAAGAGTATTGATTAAAAGCTCTCTAGAGATATTATTAGATCTTTGCTCTATCTTACTATTAGTAGACCAGATATAATATTTAGTATATGTATGTATGCTAGGTATCAAGCTAATCCTAAGGAATCACTTCGTTTAGCTATTAAAAGAATTCTTAAATACTTAATGGATACTCATAATATAAGCTTATGGTATTTCAAAAGTTCTTCTATTAACTTAATTGCATATTCTGATGCTGATTTTATTGGTTATAAATTAGATAGAAAAAGTACAAGTAAAACTATCAATTTTTAGATATAAACTTAATCTCTTGATTTAGCAAGAAATAAAATTCAGTGATGTTGGGGGTAAAATAACCCCCACCGAAGTCCTTGACGGCCAACCCCCATTCTATGAAATTAGCTGATCTTCTCAGCAACAATTCCACACTACAGGACTTGTCAAAAGCCTAGTAAAATCTGATTGAACGATTTTGAACAATAAAGATAACGGATTTAGGGGATAGTCAAATTCTCCTATTGCAAATGACAGACTACTTCCAGCCGTGCTCCCTTCAGTTGTGCTCCTTCCATTCGAACTCCTTCTAGTCGCATTCCCTCCAGTCACGCTCCTTCCTTCCAAGCTCCCTCCAGTCATGCTCCTTCCATCCAAACTTCTTCCAGCCATGCTCCTTCTA
>QRFJ01003693.1:0-86471 GCA_006176705.1 Cocos nucifera | reverse complement strand
TGATTTGGTTCCAATTGGTCCTTCGCTCATTGTACTTATGAGACTTTCTCATCAAGCTTGATTTGCTTTCAATGCCGTTGTCTTGAATAAACTATTTTTCAAGAAAGATGGCATGTCGACTCACAATCACATTGTGGTCTTCTGGAATGTAGAAATAGTATTCTAATGACTCTTTAGGATATCCTATGAATCGAGCTCTAAAGGACCTAAACTCTAACTTATCCGCTTGTTGTCTTTTGACGTGAGCTGGACAACCCCAAATTCTGAGATGACTCAGACTTGGTTTCTTATCGTGCCATATCTCATACGGTGTGGTAGGAACGGTTTTAGAGGGAACCCTATTCAGTAGATAAATTGAAGTTAACAATGAGTGTCCCCAAAGAAAATCAGGGAGGTCTGTGAAGCTCATCATGGATCGAACCATATCCAATAGGGTCCGATTTCTCCATTCTGAAACTCCGTTGAGTTGAGGTGTTCCTGGTGGAGTCCATTGAGAGACTATGCCATTTTCCTTTAGATAGTCTAGAAATTCCCGACTAAGGTATTCACCTCCTCGATCTGATCGAAGAACCTTAATGGGTTTTTCAGTTTGTTTTTCTACTTCATGTCTGAATTCTTTGAACTTTTCAAAAGCTTCAGACTTATGTCTCATAAGATACACATACCCATACCTAGACAGATCATCGGTAAAGGTAATGAAGTAGACAAAATTGCCTCTAGCCGGCACATCAAATGGGCCGCACACATCAGTATGTACTAGGGCAAGGAGATCTGTGGCCCTCTCCCCATGTCCAACAAAAGGAGTTTAGTCATTTTGCCTTGAAGATAAGATTCATAAGTTGGATATGACTCGGAAGTCAATGGACTCAATAGCCCATTTTTTTCCAATTTGTTGATCCTATCTTCTGCTATATGACCTAATCTCAAGTGCCATAGATATCTGTCGTTTGGACTATCCCTAGGTCATTTGGCATTCACATTTTGCTCGATAGTTAGAACAGGTACATCAATATGTAGCTGATAAAGACCATTAATAAGGAAACCATTTGCAATTTTATTTCTTTCATAAAGAATGTTACAATGGTCCTTAAAGAAGGTGATCACATAGCCTTCTTGTGCTAAGCATGAAACAGAAATCAAATTCCTACTAGCTGTAGGCACATAATAACAGTCTTTCAAAACTAAGTCTAAACCAGATGGTAATCGAAGAGGGTATGTTCCCACGGCTACTGCAGCAACTCTTGCTCCATTACCGACGCGTAGGATCATGTCTCCATCCCTCAGCCTCCTGCTATCCTCAAGACCCTGCATGGAAGTGCACAGATGAGCACTAGAACCAGAGTCAAGCACCCAACTGGATGTAGAAGAAAATCATAAGGTTAGACTCAATAACGAGCATACCTCCAGAAGGACCTTGCCTTCTTGTTCTCTTCAGGGTGGCTAGGTAAGTAGGGCAGTTCCGCTTCTAATGGCCATCGCTGTTGCAATGGAAACACTTTCCTTTGCCATCGGCCTTTTCTTCGGTTCTTCAACTCTACCTTCTATTGCCTCCACAATCCCAGGCATCACCTAGCTCTAATACCAAATTTGACCCATGATATCCTCAAATCCACATTCTTGACATCACAACCAAGCCTGAAATCCCTGGAGCCAACACCCTTTCCCATGCCTCCTAAGGCTTGGGACTTCCTCACACCTTTTCTTCTTCCAATGATCCATTCTGTTTCTTCAAGACTTTCTTTCCAAAAAACTTTCTGGAAGAAGTCCATTTCCATAGCAAGAACTGAGCCTTTAGAACCTTTCATAGAAAGCTCAGCGGTAACCAGCATATTCATTAATTCGGCCAAGAATTCTAAAGTTTATGCATGTGGTAATTCATGATGAATTGCCCATATGCATCAGTCAAGGATTGCAGAATAATATCGTTCTGCAGATCCAAGTCTAACTTCACACCGAGCTTCTCAAGCTCTTCTATGTCCTTGATCATCATGTCAGATAGTGATCTTGGACTGACTGCCCATCATGCATCTTAGCCTTAAAAAGTCATTTCGTGACTTGATATTTGGCTGTGCGACTCTGTTCACCAAACATCTCCTACAGGTGAGCCAACATTTGGCGAGCAGTCCCGATATCTTCATGTTGGCGCTGGAGCTCATCAGACATCGAGCCCAACATGTAATATCTGGCCTTATTATCTTCATTTATCCATTTTTCCAGAGACGCTCTCTGTTCAATGGATGGACGGGCTGGTAAGGTGGGAGGATCCTGGTTCCAGTACATGGGTTAACTTCTCAGAAATCCAAAACTAATTTTGTAAGTTCCTGAGCCAATCTTTATAATTGGGTCCAGTCAGTCTATGTGTGTCCAGGATACGTGCCAATGGGTTGGACGCAGACATTTTTCTATAGAGAGTCAAAGATTCTAGTTAGATATTGTAATTTTGACTTGACCAATTTATTTAGGGATTTTATTTTTAAATAAATTAGCTCCCACTATTTTCATGGATCCCTACACTCCCTCTGTAGAGATGCAAAAATCTCCATGATTAATGATTTTTAGTGGGTGGTGCGGTCTCACCAACTGACTCATCACCTCACCTAACAGTTATTGGTGATGGGTTAGCCAATGAGTGAACAACTCTTGTTCAATGATTCTCTAATCATGGTGCACCCAAACTTGATCTCTAATTCATGAATCTCATCCGTATCTGAAATATTGATCCACTCCTTAGTTAAGTCAGACCCACCATTTGCATAGACTGGGTTCTAATTGAGTCTCTCACCATATTCAAAATATTGAGTCCAACTCATCCTCCAACCCATAGCATCCAATGCCTAATAGACATGGTTGCATCTTTTTGGTGCAACTGAGCCACTTGTATCCAGTCGAGAACAATCAACCTCGGGAAGGGCCCGCACGTCTACAATGGTGGAAGACCTCAGACTTAATCTTTTCTTAGGGAGAATTAATTCAGATCTCATTAAACTAGACTTGGCTTAGTCATAACAATTATGACTAACCTAGTGGCATGGGTTAGCTCGGATTATTGACCACCTCAGATCAGAACTGTGTCAACAGATATGGCCAGGTAAGTGAGACCGGTGGAAGGAATATGCCATTAACTCATACAAGAATGCATTCAGGTCGAGTAGCTTCCAATTAAAAACCAGTCGGTCGTATGTGCCAAACTTACCTTAGACACCAAATTATTGAGCCAGAACCAATTGGGTTAGCCTACAATCCAGACTCTAACCTCTGAGCCTAATTAGGTCTTGCTTGATCATGACTCGATCTTGACCCAGACTTAATCCTATTAGGCTGGTCAATTTAAGCATTGTTGATCCCATCTAACCAACTCTTGATTCGGTTTGATCAACCGCTTAGACCTAATTGAGCTACCCAAGCCCGAACCCAGTATTATGAATATGTCTTAGATCTGAAATTCTCAATTTTAGACCTAATTAATATTTCATAATCTTAATTTTTAATTAAGTAGGGTTCATAAACAAAATATGCACAATAAATCCTAGGGTTTCAGGATCTAGGGTTTTGCAGAAAGTAAGTTTTGGATTTCTGATTAAGGACGAACACGCAGCACCCCTACACATCATAAGAACACCCCATCGAATGGAAGAGAGGGCCTTTAAACCCTTCTTCATTCTTATGATCAGATGGCCAAGAGGAACGCCTTAATCAGGAACATGCAATACTACAAAACAGTTTTAGATCTATATCATATATCTCATATATAAATTAGATCTAATTATGGCATATTTTGCATACATCTCATGTATCAAATCATGCATATTTTCAGATCTAAATTATCTCATAATAATTTAAAAATTAGATTTAAATTAATCTTATCAAAATAAACCCTAATCTAGATAATTATGTAGAACTATTCTACAACTAGTCTAGACATGCATCAATCATATCTCATATGATGTTTAAAATTAAATAATTTTTATTTACTATTTTTTAGATGTTATTATAACACTTATATTATCAAAAAATAGTAAATAAAATGATCTAAAATTTTATTTAATCAGATTAAATCAAAAACATGCAAGACTATTCTATAAAACTATTCTATTCTAGAACTAGTCATGCATATCTTCTAATCTTAGATCCAAATCATTTAATTTTAATTTTTTCTGATTTCAGATCTGATCACATCTCATGTGACATCTAAAATTAATTATTTTTTTATTAAAATAAATTTAAAATTATATCTAAATATTTTTAGAATCATGGCTCTGATACCAGTTGAAGAGAAATCCTAATTTTTCGATCCAGGTTCGTTCAGATCTGATCAGATCAAGAGATATATTTTAAAAATTTTTCTCTTTGATATGTATCAAATCTGAGATATTTTAGATCTAATTCTTATTATTTTAATAAATAAAATAAATTAAGGATAAATTAAATCAAATTTAATTTACCTAATTTGGGAATTCAATTACCCATTGATGATCCTGTATGCACGGAAGGTTCTGGATCTAGCCATGCAAGCGCCTGACCTCTACCAGTATCCACTCGGGCTAGATCTAGAGATCCTCTTCTTCTCTATCACATCTTCAAAAATCAGATCTGGATCTGATCTGGAGGATCTTCAAAACTCCTTTTGAAGATCAGCAGTCGTCCTTTGCAGCAGTGCAGCTTTCTTGCTTTTGATCACTTTTCTTTGATCTAGATCGCACAAAACAAGCTCCAAAACTATTTTGGACGTGGAGAGGAGAGGGAGAAGAAGCTTTGGCATAGAGGAGGAGAGGAGAAAAGGCCTTTGGGCATATGAAAACTCTTAGCGTCTTTGAGTTGGGTACAGGGTCTTATTTATAGACTAACTGTGATCCAACTCCTCTTCTTCCGAACCAATCACAACCCTTTGTGAAATCAGATCTAAATCTGATTGGTGAGAATAGAGTCCCCTGGATTCCTCCTTAGAGGGCACCGAAGACCAGTCAAAGTTGGTTCTTAGAAGAACTCTACTTGGAATCCAAAAAGGAGATGGAGTCCTTGTCCAACAAGGACTCCTTGGCACCTCCAGCTTGGGTACATGCCTAGGGTGGCATGCACCCTCCTCCTTGCCAGGTTCTGATAGGGGGACAGGCTCCCACCAGCTCTCCATTAGGTGCGTGACATGTGGTCAAAAGTCAAAGTGTCAATGGTCAACTTTTGACCAGTCAAAGGTAGACTTTTGACCAAAGTCAAAGAACAAGAAATGGCAGGTGACCAAAAATGGCAGGTAATGTCTTACAAAATAAGACAACCTTTTCTGACTTGGACAACCTCCAGTCAGACCATATGAAGGCCTCTAAAGAGCACAAATTCCTTTGGCTCAGACAGGACAACTTATTTATAATAGTAAAAGAAGAACGTTAGGTTCAATCGAGTGCTAGCATGATTTTCTTGAACCTAATTGAATCTCATTCAGATCAATTGAACTGTTCCTACAATGAACATGCTATAGCCAATATACACCTCAGGGTTCAATATGGCTAGGAGATCGAGTAATGGTGTAGTCAAACTATAACACCCTCAAGGTGAACTGCCAATGCACCTCAGGTCAAAGAACCAGACACACTACTGCAGCATCGAGTAGAAGGTAGACTCCCTAATGACTACTCAAGATGGTCACGCTCAGTGCCCTCATTCTCTAACGAGTACCTATACTCTCGCTTTGGTGTCTCTACACCGTAGACTCAAGACTCATCTACTAAAGAGAAGCGATTGTACACCAACCTTCTGGATCAATCACCATCCTCGTGATGATCCTATGGTCAGGAGCATTTTATGAGTTAACAATGATTATTCATGTCTTAAATTTTCAACTCTTGAAAATATGAATTATCATTACCATTAACTCAAAGGATGTATCACAGACACTAAATACACATATGTGATAAAAAATAACCCATTTTATTGATATTAGTCAAAATTATAATTTTGCCCCTAGAAGTGTATTACAAGTGTCAGCCAATTCTGGCTTCTAGGGCATATATATCTAACACCAAGTTCTTAGATTTTGGAGGCACTGCTTGCTTCTCCAAGAATTTATCCTATATTCTGACCATGAAGCTCTTAGGTTTCTCAATTCTCAGAGAAAGCTAGACCTTAGACACAAAAAATGGGTTGAATTCCTTCAGTCATATGCCTTTGTGTTGAAATACCATGCCGATGTTGATAACCATGCTGTTGATGTGCTCTCTTGTAGGGTTGACCTTCTATTGGAAGTGAGTGTTAAGATCACAGGCTTTGAGAAATTAAAAGAGGATTATGATAACTGCCTAGACTTTGAAAAAATTATGTCTTCACTCTGACAAGGTTCATCTAGAGAAATTAGTAAATATACCTTCCAAGATGGATATATTTTCAAAAATAATAAGCTATGTATCCCATGTACCTCTATCCATAATTTTTTGATATGGGAATTGCATGTGGGTGGTTTGTCTGGTCATTTCGAAAGGGCCAAAATCATAAAATCCATAAAACATCAATTTTATTGGCCAAGTTTGAAATGAGATGTAGCCAAAATTATTATCCAATGTCAAACCTGCGCTGTAGCTAAATAGTGCAGACAAAATACTGGCTTATACACCACACTACCTATTCCTAATTGCCCGTGGAAAGATGTGAGCATGGATTTTATTTTAGGATTACCAAGTACAACCAAAAAGAATGACTCTATTTGTGTGGTAGTGGATCAGTTTTCAAAAATGGCCCATTTTCTTCCCTATTCTAAAGCCTCTGATGTCTCTAGAATTGCTCGTCTTTACTTTGATGAAGTTGTCCGACTGCATGGATTACCTAAATCAATTGTGTCTAATAGGGACGTTAGGTTTGTTAGCTATTTTTGGAAGACTTTGTGGCACTTAATGGGGACGAAATTAAAATTTTCATCAGCATATCACCTCCAGACTGATGGTCAAACTGAAGTAGTAAATAGAAGTTTAGGAAACTTGCTTCAATGTCTAGTTGGTGAAAATATGAGGAATTAGGATTTGCTATTATCTAGAGCCAAATTTGCATACAATAGCTCTGTTTATAGGACTATTGGCATGAGTCTCTTTGAGGTTGTGTATAGCTATCACCTTAGAAACCAGTTGACCTCATTCCTATACCCTTCCATACTAGGACATCTGAGTCAGTAGAATCATTTACATAACATTTTAGGAGTCTGCATGAAGAAATAATAAAGAAAATTAATGTTAACAATCAAATTTATAAGCAATTAGCAGATTCACATCGATGAGCCCATGATTTTGCTGAAGGTGATTATGTTATGATTCGAGTTAGGCCAGAATGGTTTCCTTCGGGAACCATCAAAAAATTGCATGCACGTAGAGCAGGCACGTGGAGCAGGTCCCTTTAGAATCTTAAAGAAAATTGGACTAAATGCATATGTTATAGATTTATCGTCAGATTATGGCTTTAGCTCTACTTTTAATGTTTTGAATTTGGTTAAATATAAAGAACCAATAACAATACCAAGTGATCTATTTGAGCCTAACCCATCCATTGAGAGTGAACCCTAACCTGAGTGTCCATAGCTAAAATTTTCAAAAAAACATGAATGTATTGAAAGAATTTTGGATGAGCAAGTAATTTCTACTCGGAAGAAAGGATATCAAAGGTACCTGGTTCATTGGCAAGGTCGACCTGAGTCTGAGGACATATGGATAACCTGAGAAGAGCTACAAAGAATTGATCATGATCTACTTGAACACTATAATAGCCGAGGCGGTCTTTATTCGATAGAGTCAAATTCTCTCTAGTTTGGGAGAATTGGTGTGAATACCAATCACCATGATTTATTATGGCTTGATGGTTGATAGAGCCTTAATTTTATTGAGTCCTATAATTTTTATTTTTAAGTTGTGTAATAAATTGAGTCCTTAGATTGGGTTTGATCTCTTAGTTAGGGTCAACTATTTGGATTTGATCTGTAATTAAGTTCAATTTAAGTCAGCCACCTGGATGAGTTTTATGGAGGCACGCCACCTTGAAGTCGCACGCCTAGATATTCTTCACGCATGGGATTGGAGATCTTCACAAAACAAAATACCATCTAGATTGGCGCATCCCCCTCCATGCACCTTCTTTCTATTTAGTTTGTTAGTGTTTTCTTTAAACAGGGGAAACAAAGGGTCTTGTAATCATCGGATGTTTTAAGAATAGAAATTCTATTTTTTTCTTTCTCCCTACGTGCTCTCTTCTTCCTCCCTCTCCACCGACTAATCCCTCTTCCTTCTCTCTTTTGAAATCCCTCTTAAGTTTGAAGGTTGAAGAACAAAGAAGCCTCAACAATCTCTCCATCTACAGGATCCAATTTCAACTCCATAATTATCTAAATTTCTAAATTTTTGTTGACCATACTAATGTGTTTCTATTGGTGCAGGAAATTCTTCATATGCTCGGATCAAATCCTCGTGATCATGGACGATGGAAGAACTTGCAAATGACCATGGTTGGAATCGATCTTTTGGTTCCTCTCTCATCTAGGAAACTTCATTGATGTGTTTTGTAAGATCCCTTGTTTCTAAAAAATCTGAGTAGATCATTATTATTAATAGTTAATCCTAGGTTTCTTTATTAATTAGATCTAAATTCTTTAAATTTTGATCTGATGCCATAATCATGGATGGTTTTTCAGTTGTCTATGGTCCGAATCTAGATCTAAGGGCTATTTAACATGCATGCATATCAATGATCTTATTTTCTTGATTTTAATATAATCATCTCCCTAATTTTGGGCTTTCTGGCAATTTATTAATTGTTAATAAATTTGAATGCTTGCTTCTTCTAGATCTAAATTGTCTTACATCAATATGGCAAAAAAAATAGACATACAATTTCAAGCATAAATGAAAAAGCTACTAAAAAGCAAAACTAAATATCATTGCAGCACATGAGAAATTTATCATAGAAGCTTTGTAGTGAATGCTCTCATCTTCTTCTAAATACCACTAAAGACTTCAAGATTTTGGCATTTGGCAAGTTAGAGCTATTTCTTCAATACACACTTCATGTTCTCTAGATTTTCTCTTCGTTTTTCACTTTCTTTATCTTCTTCAATGTATTTGGTAGCCTTTTAACTATTTTAAACATCCAAAAATCAGTTTCTAGCCATTAGAGTTCAAGAACTAGCCATTATAGCCATTTTGTATGTTTTTGCAACTTCTGCAAAATTAGCCGTTAGAGCTATCAGCCGCAATCAAGTCAACTTGAATTAAGTAGGGGTCAACTTGAGCTAACTTAGAGTCAACTTGAGATAAGTTGGGGTTGACTCAAGATCTAGTCTAAAAACTATGGTTTTCTATCTTTTCTAAGCGAGTCGGCTTGGCTATTGAGGGTCAACTCAAAGTTGTCCAGGGTCAACTTGAGAAGAATTACGGTCGACTTGAGCTTCATGCTAAAAGTTTTAACTCTTTATCTTACCTAAGAAAGTTGACTCGTACTTTATAGAGGTTGACTTGCAAACTATGCCACTTGAATATTGCATGCCAACAAAGGCTAAAATCATGTTGATTACACCAGCCATAGGTTGATTGCCATTGTCGTCCTTATTGGGTTGGCACTACCATGGCTCCTTAGGTGCTCGATCCTATCATTCTTGAACGTACTTGCTGAGATAGCCTCTTCGGATTAGAGCCACTATCTCATCCTTGAGTTGGAGACATTTTTTGATATCATGACCATAATTACGATGGAAGTGATAGTACTTTCTCTTGTTTCTCTTCTCTAAAAGGGTCCTCATCACTCAAGCCATCGAAGATACTCCTAGACCTTGATTTTCATTAAGATTTGAGATCAGGGAGCAAACAGAGGGGTATAGCTATCGAACAGTCGAGGTGGGCTTTTCAACCTATGACTCTACGGTGATCAGGACGATTCTACATCCACTTAAGCCATGCGAGGATCCTCCCAACCCCACTTCTTGGTGGGGGTCTTCTTTCTTTTTTCTTGCTTTTGTAGTACTTAGACCTCTTCTTTCTTAGCATACTTCTGAGCTCTGATTGGCATAGTCTCTCGAAAAGTCTTATTGATGAAAAAGATAAGGTGCTCATTCTGGAGTCCTCGCTTTAGCATCGACAACACCATAGACTCATCAAGGTTTTCACCTTTAGTGTGGCAACATTGAAACATGCAAGGTAGCCATATAGTGACTCACCTTTCTCCTATTGGATGGAGAAGAGACTGTCAGAATTCTTCGATTGAAGCTGATCGCTGTTCAAGTGAGCAACGAACAGCCTGTTAAGCTATTCAAATGAATGGATGGACTTGGATAAGAGTCTCGAGTACCATGCTCATGCCGACTTCCTAAGAGTGGCCTAGAAAGCAAGGCAAAGGAGGGCATCCTAAGCACCCTATAACATCACGAGGATCCTATAACCATCCAGATGATCAAGGGGGTCCATGGAGCCACCGTATGACTCTACCTAAGGCATTCTGAATCAGCTTAGGATTGGCTCACTAAAGATTGCCCAGGAGAAAGAAAGCTTAGAGTTGAAGTTCAGGTCATCGTCACTCCATCAAGCCTTGATTTAGACTTCACTAAGGTGCTCCCAAGCCTTAGGAGGCCACGAGAAGAGTCAATGTGCTAGCTCTAGGAGACTAGGACATGTGTGGTCCTAGGGCTAAGACAGGAGTGGTTCTAGGATGGAGGTAGCATGTAGCTCTCCATAGGCTTTTGATGTTGGAAAATATGCAGGATTTCATGCTTGTATTTCGAAACTTTTTAGAATAAATTATAGTGGAAGATATAGATTAAACTATTTAATCTAATAATGTATGTGATCTAATCACTAAACTCTACATCTAGGACCTATAACATATTATGATGCAAACATAAATCTAAAAATTAAAATTAGATTAGTTAGTATTGATCAAATCAATACCTATATCTAGAATAGTTCTAAAAAAGCCTAGATCATATCTAGGTAAGATAAAAGATCAAATCTTATACCTTTGCATGGGTTAAGAGCTTAGCAGCTGAAAACTGATGTCATCCTTGATGGAAAATATGCAGGATTTCATGCTTGAATTTCAAAACTTTTTTAAAATAAATTACAGCAAAAGATGTAGATTAAACTATTTAATCTACAAAAGTATGTAATCTAATTACTAAACCCTACATTTAGGACCTATAACATATCATAATGCATGCATAAATCTAAAAATAAATCAAGTAAGATTGGTATTGATCAAATCAATACCTAGATCTAGAACAGTTCTAGATCAAACCCTAGATCACATCTAGGTGAAGAAGAGATCAGATCTGTTATCTTTGCATGGATCGAGAACTTCGTGGTTGATTCTATTATAGTGCTTTGTTGCTTGGAGCCATACACATATCCGATCTCTATAGGTAAACCATACAAAGCTGCAAACATAGATCAAAGGTTTATCGAACGAAGATCCGCTCGAAGTGCTAGCTTCTTGCATATCCCTCCTAATGGTTAATCTAAAAATTATTCTTCTAATCTCTTGGATACTCCAAAAGATGAAGAACACAAGAAGAAATAAGAAAGAAATCCAACCCTTGAATCTCACAAAAATTAAAAAATAAAACACAAGAAAAAATACCCTAAGAGAAGATAGATCTTCTCTTTCAGGACATCAATGATTGATGTCCTGAAAACATCTCTATGTTAGGACAAGAAGAGACCTTCTTCTTAAGATTTTTCTCATGCTTCTAGATCTAACATTCTCTGATTTTTTTCATAGAAAAATTTTACATAAAGATGGAGAAGAAGGATTCTCAAAGAAATCCTAAGAAAAGACTATCTTCTCTTCTTCTTCTCTCATCAGGACATGATCAGATCATGTCCAAAATAAACCTCCATGCCCCAACTCCTTGGAGCACTCATCCTCTATGCCATGTTCCTCTCTATCTCAGATTTTTATCACATAAATACATAAAGAAATAAGAAGGAAAAACTTCAAAGAAAAAACCAAGAGAAGACAATCTTCTCTTACCTTTGTCCCTTCAAGACATCAACTTTTGATGTCCAAAAGAAAGCCTCTTCCTCCAAGGAAATTGTGCATCATCCTCCCATGCCTCTCCTCTCTTTTCTTCTAGTTTTTACCATGGAATACTAGAGAATAATCATGCCACATACACAATATGGGAGGTGCCTCCTATTAATATGGAAGATTAGGTCAAACCTAGTCAAATAAGGAGACTATGGAGACATCCAACTCTTGGATGCCTCCTTGGATTTTGCATGAAAATAAATCATGCCAAGAGAGGGAGAATGGCATGGAAATCCCAAGAATAAGGCACCACAAAAATAGGGGGCATACAAAAAGAAAAATGGCATGGAGATTTCTTCCCAAGGAGAGAGAGATTTTAAATTTCGAAACTCTTTCAAAACTTCTACCTTTGACCAATTCTAATTCATTTCAAAAAACCAAAAATAGAAGGGCATGGGAACATTTCTTAGGCATGAGGAAACTCACATAAAAACATCAGAAAATAAAAGGTGGGGCATGGGCTATATGGGTGCAAGGGAGGAGTGAGAGTCCCAATTTTGGACTCCTCTTGTTTGAATAGGTCCAAACTATTTTGAGCCTAATTCAAATCTTATTTAAACTAAATTAAATGCAATCTAATTAAGGATGATCCTAGTCCAACTATGATCCCATTTAAATTAGATTAAGCTATATTTAATTCTGATTGAAATTCTAACTCAATTAGGAATTAGGCGCACTCAAATCCTAGTAGAACTAGGAATTATTTTTTCTTGCAATTGGCTTATCCAATAAACTAATTGAACTTAATTTAATTAAATCCAAACTAATTCTAATTAAATCTAATTTAATTAGACTTGATCTTAGTCCAATTTCTCAATCAAATTAAGCCAATTAGCAATCCAATTGCTAATCGATTCTCCTACAACACTTGCATTAGGTCGAACATCAATCGCATTGATTGTTTGACCTTAGAATAATTCTCAATCATCGATCAACAATCTGAACATATTATAACCACTTATGTATATGACTTCATAGATTCGAACCTAAATTGGTAGCACAAGAACTAATTTTTGTACCAATCAAAATGACCATCTAGCAATGGTACCCGACGTTCAGATAGGTCGAATGTATGCAAAGCAACATTCTTAGAACCCTATCCCTTGGTTACTATATAATTCATCTCCTTGACCAATAATGCTCAAGATGACTTTGAATAAGCTATCAACACTCATATAAGTCATCTCTATTATGTCTCAAAATTTTGTAAATCTCGTGACTTCTCATGAGGATTACCAGGCCTAGGTTTTGCTAAATTGAAACATAATGAGTCATTCTTTTTTTGAAGCTAATCAGGAGTGGTCAATCCCATCCTGACTCATACACTGACTTTATAAGTCTTTGACTATATCTAGAAACCTTCTAAATCTGTATTAGAAATATAGACAGTCTGACATCAAAGTATAGTGTGTTGCTTGCAAGTAACTATGGTGATCTCAGGTTGGAGGGATACTTATATCCATTAGCCTTAACTAGCTACTCTTGATAGTAGAGTGCTATATTGGTTACATTCAGTGTAGATATACTCCTACATCTCACTTGGATGCCATACTAGTGTCTCCACACCATTTGGTTATAAGGATAACCAATGCATATGGCATACAGTGACCTACACTCAATAAGTTATCAATCTTATTAATAACTTATCATTTGATCGTGAATAGTTAAAGAACCATCTGATAAATTCTCCTTTATCGATTGATTGTGGTTCTAAGGACTTCATCATAATTTAGAAGTTTATTTAAGAAAGATAGAACATTTATGATGAACCAGCCAAATAACTATTATTACTAGATAATTTATATACAGGTTCCAATCATTTACAACTTAGATGATTGGCATTAGAACAAATTTTCCAACAACTCCCACTTGGACTAAAGCCAATCATAATGATATCAAATATGCTATCTTCCACTTGAGTTCATAGAACTCCTTAGTTTTGAGGCTTTAGCAAATGGGTCAGTCAAGTTCTCCTTTTTCATCGATCTTCCAAAAATCGATGTCATCTTGATCTAAAATCAAAGGTGATAGCAATATAGAGTATGTTGATCCTGTGGTGCATTTTTGATTCTTTAGCCTGAGCTATGGTTCCAGTGCTACATTAGAACTAGACCATCGATGGAGGGTACCACTCCCAACTTGCAAACGAACTTATGCCATCACATAGTCTACATAACAAAATCATATGCCATGATGTACTCTACATCACTAACTGAATAGGCTATAGCATCCTATTGTTGGGTTTGGTGTGCAGAGCGAAAGCATGAATTTTAAAAAAAATAATGAAATTATAAAACCAAACCCAAAACCTAGGACCATCTTATTAAAATTTAAATCATATAAAATATATTTATAACATAAATGAAGGTATTGGAACATACCTCTGATCGCTAAATTCCAACTTGACCTTGATCACCAGTAATAGTTTGTTAAAGGTTCCACCAGGTGCCTACGTGTTCACCCTCCAAAGTTGATCCATACAAAAACTTGATTAAGACACCAGCACCTTTGTTTATTTTAATTAAAATTCTTATGATAAGAACTTTAATTAATTTGGGTAGAACCTTCCTTAGCCTTTGCTATCATCCTCTTAGCCATTCCTTGCCTTCCTGTCTTGCTCCTTGTCTCCTAAATTTTTATTTCTAATCTCTTTGTCTTATTAGAAGACTTCTTATTTTTAAAATAGGATCTTATCTAAATGAGAGTAAAGGAATAAAGAAAATTAGATAAGCAAGCCTCTTGTAAGAAAGAAAGCAGGAATTCTCAATCCTTGGACTCTTGATGTGCACCCCTATTTATAACGTATGTAGAGATGCTTCCACAAATTCTCATGCCCTTTCCCTGGGTATATCTCATGCCCATCCAACCTTCTCATGCTCCACTAGAAAAATATGCCATGTGGAAGCACCAGAATTAGTTTCAAGAGTCGCTTCAAGCAGAAGGACTCTTCGAAAAATAATTCTTCGTGGTTTCACAAATGTTACATTATTTTTTCTTTCTCTTTGGCACCACCAATAAAGAGTTTTGATCTAATGAGAATTCCATCCAATAGCTCTCATCTCATGCGCCAATTTCATATGGGGCATAGAAGAAAAGTCAACACTTTATCAACTTGGACTTGGTCCAAGAGGCGCCAAGATAAGGGGGAGCAGCTAGGAGTCTTATTCCATTTAAATTCCTTTTAAACACTGAAGTGTTTAATCTATAGAAGGACTCTTGGGTGTCTTCTTTTAGATCTGAGAGTATGTAATATAAGTTACATAAAATAAAAAATAGATAAGACAACAAAGATGGGGTGGCAACCAAAATAATGCGCCAAGAGTCCATGGCGCATAAAACACCTCCCCACGTATAAGAGAGAGACTCTCTAGGGTGTGGAATTCTGGTATGTGATGCCCAATCCTAGGTCAATAAGCCAAGGGTTAACCTAATTAAGGATGAAATTAGATTTGACTCAAATTAGATCTAATTAGCCCAAATCTGAACCTGATTCGAATCTTGGTGCTAGGGTTTGTAACATGTGCTAGCATGTTCATCTTGAAAACTTAATCTAATCCAATTAGACCCTTGATCAATTCTCTTTGCGTGTGATCCATTGGATTCCACATCTAGCCAGTAGTGGGTCCTGGTGTGATTTGACCTAATCTAGTTAGAACTCAATCAAACCGATTTAGGTCAAAACAAGCTAACCCGATTCAACCAATTAGAACACTTTCTAATTAATGTTCAAATTAAACTTCTTTAATTTAATCGAACCCACAAGACAAGATTGATGTCTAGCAACATATCATGTCTATCCAGAAGATCTAAAATTTTGATGAAAATATCAAAAATATCCTTCAGTGAAAAATTACCATGCACCAAGATCCTTCGATCATCCTATATCCTGAATATGACTTTGGATTTGAAAATATGTCAAACCCAATATCATATTCATATTTCTCTCAATCTTATAATTATAATTCAATTAATAAAATATTAGAAACCATTTCTAATTTTCATTATGCTTTGATTAAAGACTTTCTGAATCATCATTTGATTGAAGCAGGTAGGATAAGATCTCCTCTTACCAGGAGTGATTGATTCCATATTGACCTACTCACAATCTTCATATATAATCCACCATATCTAGAACACCCCATACATGACTAAGTCAAGAATGAGTATGAACCAAAATATGGATTCATACATATAAGGTTCTATGGTAGTCTCAGATCAAAGAATTACATGTACAACTCCCACTATGAGAACCATCTATTGACATGTAGACAAGACTCTATTAGATGTTCTAGAGTTAGATCAATTTAGTGAACTCATTCTCTAATAAGCACCCACATTCTTGTATTAGTGTCATACACAAGTGATAGTGAGATCAATCATCCTTTCATCAAGCATACATAGGATGTGCCAATCTTTTCGAAAATAATGATCCCCAACTCAATGTTCCATCAACCAAGAATATTTTAGATTAGGATTTTGAGGTTTTAGGTCTCCAAGTATGATCTTATCGTAACCCTAAATCTATAGCCCTAGTTTATGGAGTTCATCATAATCTTAAATAAATAACTAAGATGCATCATACGATGAAATAAAATACCTTTATTTATTTGAAAATCTCATTACGTGAGTTTGGAAGACAAAAGAATAGTCCATCAAAATATAAATTTTAATTGGCTTGAGGGCATATTCCTTTCAATCTTTCACTTGCACTAAAGCCAATCGCCTTTATATTTTAATCCCATACAATCAAGGTGGCAATTGAACTGCTGCTATGGTAAAGCCTTAGTGAACGGGTCTGCTATGTTGTTCTTTGTGTCTACTCGTTCAATGACAATATCTTATCTCTTAATTATTTCATGAATGAGATAGAAGCATCTCAGAATATGCTTGGATTTATGATGAGACCTTGGTTCCTTTGCTTGAGCAACTGCTCCAGTATTATCATAGTAAAGTGGTACTGGATTCTCAATTTTAGGAACAACACCTAATTCAATAGTGAACTTCTTCATCCAGATAGCTTCCTTGATGGCTACACTTACAGCTATTTACTCTACCTCAGTGGTTGAGTTAGCCATAGTTGCCTATTTGGTACTCTTCCAACTCACTGCTCCACCATTCAAAGTAAAGACATATCTTGAAATGGATTTGCTATCATCTGAATCTAATTGAAAACTAGAGTCAGAATATCCTTCTAGTTTGAGATTAGATCCACCATATACTAAAAAAATATCCTTAGTCCTTCTCAAGTACTTCATAGCTTTCTAATGATCCTCCCTTGGATTAGCCTGAAATCTACTGGCTATGCCTAAAGGATAAGAAATATCAGGCTTGGTATATAACATAGCATACATTATTGATCCTACAGCTGAAGCATAAGGAATAGAACTCATTCTATTTTTCTCTTTAGGTGTCTTAGGAGACATCTTCTTAGAGAGATGTATGCCTTGACTTATGGATAAGTAACCTCTTTTACTCCCATCCATACTGAATCTTTTCAGTATTAAGTTAATATACCTAGACTGAGACAAGCCTAGCATTCTCTTAGATCTATCTCTATATATCTTTATTCCAAGAATATAGGATGTTTCTCCCAAGTCTTTCATGAAAAACTTATTTGATAGCCATAACTTGACCAATTGCAACATTGGGATATCATTTTCAATGAGGAGTATGTTATGTATATATAGAACCAAGAAAACTATGGCACTTCCACTAGTCTTCTTGTACACACATGGTTCATCCATATTCTTGATGAAGCCAAACTCTTTGATTGTAATATCAAAATGGATATTCCAACTTCTTGATGCTTGCTTTAATCCATAAATGAATCTGTTAAGCTTGCATACTTGATTTATCTCTCATTTGGGATAAATTCTTCTAGTTGTGACATGTAGACCTCCTCCTCAAGAAAATTATTAAGGAAGGCAGTCTTCACATCCATTTGATATATTTCATAATCATGGTATGCTGCTATTGCAAGCATAATCCAAATAGATTTGAGCATGATAATAGGTGAAAATGTTTCATCATAATCAATATCCTATTTTTGTCTGAAATCCTTAGCCACTAATCTAGCCTTATAGGTTTCAACTTGACCATCTACTCCAATCTTTTTCTTATAGACCCATTTGCACTCAATAGGGTTCACACCCTCTGGTGCATCCACCAAAGTCCATGCTTTGTTGGTGTACATGGAGTCTATTTTGGATTGCATGGCAGCCGGCCATTTGTCTGAGTCCCTACTCATGATAGCTTCCGTGTAGATTAGAGGTTCATCATTCTCAATGACTTGGGCTTCATTATTCTCAGTAATAAATCCGTACCTCATAGATGTATGTCGCACTCTATCAGACCTATGGATTGGAGTTGTATGTTTAGGTTCTTCCTTATTTATATATTTATTTGCCTGAGAAATATCTATTTATTTTTCTTGAACTTCATTAAGTTTAATGTTCCTCCCACTACCTCTTTTTAGAGTGAATTCTTTCTCCATGAAAGTGGCATGCCTACTTACAAACACCTTTTGTTTAGTAGGGTTGTAGAATAGATATTCCATACTATCTTTAAGATATCCTACAAATAGACATCTGTCTGCTCTAACATCTAGCTTATGTCCAAATTTTTTTTTACATATGTTGAACAACTCCATATCTTAAGATACTTAAGATTAAATTTTTTTCTTCTCCATATCTCATATGGAGTGCTAGATATAGACTTAGAAGGTACTCTATTCAAGATATATACCGCGGTCTCCAGGACATTATTCCAGAAGAAAATAGGTAATTCTGTGAAGCACATCATGGTCTGTACCATATCTAATAAGGTATGATTTTTTTTTTGGCTACACCATTTAATTGCGGTGTATAAAGAGAGATCCATTCACAGAGAATGCCCTTTACTTTAAGATAGTCTAGAAATTCACTGGACAATTATTGTCCTCTCCGATCAGATTGAAGGATTTTTATATTCTTTTTAGTTTGTTTCTCGACCATCCTTTGATACTCTTTAAATTTATCAAAGGCTTTGAATTTATGTTTCATAAGATACATATATCCAAACCTAGATAAATCATTAGTGAATGTTATAAAATAAGAGTATCCACCTCTGGCCTATGTTGTCATACGACCACATACATCTATATGTATAAGTTCTAATAATTCACTTGTCCTTTCTCCATATCCACTAAATGGCATCTTGGTCATTTTACCCATAAGATATGATTCACAAGTTCCTAATGATTCATAATCATAAGGATCAAAGAACTTTTCTTTGTATAGCTTGTTAATCTTGGTCTCACTAATATGACTAAGTAGACATTGCCAAAGTAAAATATTATTTATGTCTTTTCTCTTATATTTTCTATTTTCATCAACATGAAAAATATTATCATCCAAACATAGAGTCAACAAGCCATTGTTAAAAAATGCCAAAACGTATTATTTCATTAAAATATTTGATCGAGCAACCATTGTTCATTGCGTCAAGACTATAATCTTGTTTTAATAACAAGGGTATAGATACAATATTTCTAATGATCATAGGCATATAATAATAATTTGTCAGCTCTAAGATCTTTCTAGAAGGTAACTTCAATATATTTGTCCCTACAGCTTCTGCTTGGATGGACTCTCCTCCAATGTCGTAGAGCTCGAAGTCATCTTTATTCAAACTCCTAATTTTTTGCAGCCCCTATAATGATTTGCAGATATAAAAACCGCAATCGATATCCAATACCCAAGAGTTTGAGATAAAAAATTTAATGATAAAATTATATGTATCTCATACATACCTTTTGGTGCAACATTTGCACCAGTCTTCATAGTTGCAAGGAAAGCCTTGCAATTCCTCTTCTAATGACCTACTTTACCGTAGTGAAAATAGATCATCTGTCCGAAGGTTTTCTTCCCCTTCTTCTTCTTCTTTATGCCAGCTTTAGGGTTCAGCCTCCTCTTAGAACCCTTTCTGCCTACCTTCTTCTTAGAGATCCCATCTATAAGAAGAAGAGGAGCCTTATCCTTATTGATATGGCTCTCTGCTATTTTAAGCAAATTTAATAGCTCAGGCAAGGAAGTATTCAATTTGTTCATGTGATAGATCATGATAAATTGAGAAAATGATTTCAAGAGTGATTGCAGGATTAGATCCTGACTCAACTCTCCATCCATGACAAAATCTAATTGACTTAATCGAGTGATTAGGTCAATTACCATCAGAACATGATTTTGCATGGATGAATCCTTTACCATCCTGGCATGGAATAACTACTTAGATATCTCATATCTAGCAATCCTACTCTGCTCTCCATAAAGTTCTTTTAGATCGAGCAATATGGATTAAGTATCAATAACATCATGTTGCCTCTGTAACTCATTACTCATGGAGGCTAGTATGATACACTTGATAGTAAGAGAATCATTTTGCACATTTTGTATGTGGACTTTTCTTCCTCTATAGCATCTTCCCCTAATGGCTCAAGATCAGGGGCATCAAGAATATAGAAGAGTTTTTCTTGACTGAGTATTATTTTTAGATTTCTCAGTCAATCCACAAAGTTAGGATTGGTCAACATATTTGAATCCAAAATTGAATGTAGTGAAAGTGAAGAAGCCATTTATTCTACATAATAAAGAATATTACATAAGCAAATAACTCATGATGACGAACATAATTAAATTAGGACTTTAATTTAATTATGTCTCTCATTATTTTATCAAATATCATAACCCTCAAATATGATAATTGAGAAAATCTAATTATTTTTTTTATAGAATTGAGATCTTAATTTCTTATAAAAAAGTCTTATGGTTGCATAACAAACCTTTTTATAAGTTCAAAAGTAGGAAACTATTTCCAATTGCATCTCATGCAATTCTCAATATATTCTTAGCCTCTAAAACATTAATAGCCTTGTGTTAGTACAACAAACTATAATGTTTTAGTTAAGCAAGATCCTTCATTTCTATATTGTCATAATGAAATATAACTATTCTTGTGGTTACACAATAAAGCAGTATATCCAAAATGCCGTAAACATTATTATGCACTAGATCAATATTACATCAGTTCCATAATCGATCTTGTAATTGCATAACAAACCTAATATAGTTTATGACATAATAATGAACTAGCATGAAGAAAGTGTTAGATGTGTGTCCTAAAAGCCAGATTGGCTAAACACTTGTAATACACTTCTAAGGGCAATTTTATAATTTTGACTATGAATTAATAAAATAATTATTTTCTATCACAGTATGTATTTAAAGTGTCTGTGATACATTCTTTGAGTTAATGATAATGAGAATTCATATTTTCAAGAGTTGAAAATTTGAGACATGAATTTTTATAATTAACTCATAAACTACTTCCAATCGTAGGATTGTTACAAGGATGGTGATCGATCTAGAAGGTTGGTATACGATCGCTTTCTTAGGATAGATATGTCTTGAGTCTACGATGTGGAGACACCAGAGCAAGAGTATAGGTACTCATTAGAAAATAAGGATATTGAGCATGACCATCTCAAGCAGTCATAAGAAAGTCTACCTTCTCATCGATGACTGGTTTGATGTTGTAGTGGTGTGTCTGGTTCTTTGACCTGAGGTGCATTAGTAGTTTACCTTGAGGGTGTTATAGTTTGACAACACCATAACTCGATCTTCTACTCATTTAAAATTTTGAGGTGTATATTGGCTATAGCATGTTCACTGTAGGAATTGGATTGCACCAATAGAGGATCTATCTATCTCGATAGATGAGGAGTAGTCCTATGATAATCATGAGATTGAGTCCTTAAGCCCATGGCCATGGTAGAGTGAAGATGATAGAAAGAGTTTCTGTTAAAATTTTACATTGGACTCGAGTGATTAATTCAAATGATAGATTTTGGGTTTGATGAGTTTACCTTAACCATAATCATATCGGGGCTTAAGATAAAAGAACCCAATCACATAGGTAACTACACCAAGAGGTTCGCTTTCAATTCTGATGAGTTGCCATCATATACTACTAGGTATCACTGGTGGATTTTTGGAGCAATTAGAATGATTTTGATGATTGATCATTCTAATTATATGAATCAAAAAAATTCTGGTCCATCGAAAGATATTTCGATGATGTCGATAATAGAGATCGTGATATATTTTATTACCATACGAAACTAAATCTAACTAGATCACACAAACAAGGGTTTGGATTTGGATGTCATCAATTGAGCTAACTCAGTTTGATTGATTTGGATTAGATGTAATCAGGTTCAAGGTATCATGCTAGCACATGATTGAGCCTGACTTTCTCCTTCTGTAATCTTTCTGATTCATTGCAACTGAGTCAAATTTGATTTGAATCATTCTTGTATCTTGAATAGATTTATTTTTATCTGATTGAAACCTATCTAGATTAGATTAATTGTAGAAATTAAATCCATTCATAGTGCAAATGGACTAGGGTCAAAAGTTGACCTATTTGAGAGAATTGAGGGTCACCTGATCAGATACTTTTAGAAAATTCTTTAGAAATTATTTTGATTTGATTTTTGGATATGTGATAGATCATGAGTCATAAATTAGATGTACCAAATTTTATAATTTTTGGAGATGCCTAGACTAAGTTATTTAAAGAGTTTGATTTGGATCAAACTCTTAAGGGAAGAGTCCTAGGCGCAGTGGACTCTTCCTTATCTACTCATGCTAACACCTTTTTGAAGTCTTTTTAGCATGAAAACTAGGTAAGATCTGGTACTCTACATGGGGAATAAGACCTAAAGTCCCAATGATAAAAATAAAATAGTTATTTTGGTCAAATGGGACTCTTTTTGGTGTTGGTATTTGATATAAATCCTTCTCATGCCAAGGCACTTCAATCCAAGTTTTATTTTTCACCCAAAAAGCTGCTGCCCCTTCCATCTTCCATGACCCCCTCTAATCCTCTCTCTCTCCTTCGTCTATGTGCCAAAGGTTGGGCACAAATTAGAGAAGAAGATCTAATCAAATTATGAAGAGTTCAGCATCTACGCGATGGTGTTCGTGAAATGGACAAGCACCCTTCTCAAATTGTTTTGAAGATTCTTCAGATCAAATTTAGATCTAATCTTTGGAAGAAAGATTAGAGAGTAGAAGATATCTAGATCCTACCTGAGTAGATATCAGTAGAGGCTAGGCATATGCATGGCTCCTTCCAAAACCTTAAGAAAGATCAGGATCATCATAGGATAATCAGATTACCCAAACAAGATAAGAAATTAAATCTGATTTAATTTAATTTTTTTATTTTTAATATTAAATCATCATGATTAGTTCTAAGAACTCTTAGATCTAATTAGATTATTTAGAATTTTTTAAAAAAAATTACTTCAAATCTGATCAGATCTACACGATCCTGCGGTGAAAAATGAGATTTTTCTTCAGGAAGGCCTTTAATGTAGTGAATCAAAAGAATCCATCCGTCGAGTTGGCTTGGTCCATAGTCAAGCCGGCTTGATAGCATCTAGCCTAAGCACCACTTTCTATCTTCCTGATAGAGCTGGCTTGAATCTATCTCGAGCTAGCTTGATCTCACCCTGAGCTAGCTCGACTGTGTATCCGAGCCAGCTCGATTGTGTATCGGATCTAAATTTCAACAACAATGCCAAAGCACCCAATCTAGAATTAAATCAATCAAATTGGCCAAAAAGTGGGGGAGAGGTGGGGGTCCCCCTGTTGGTTTCCTTAGACACTAATGAATTGGCTAGGTTAGAGAACAAAACCAATTAAAAACAACATTCTCATTACCAATCATGAACCACTTTCTTAGACACCGATTGATCAATTTTACATCCAGATTGGTTCTACTATCAGTTTATTGCACTACAACTTAATATAATTTTTATAGAGGGCTTTAAATAGTCTCTTTGCATATTCTAATTTAAAATCATACTGAACATAAGAATATATATCAATCATGATATATAACAAACATAATAGCATGTATAATCATTCTAGGACAACCATCATCACATAGTGAACATTTGTCACGATGCTAGGGCAACCTTACAGAATGATATACATCATAACCTAATTTTGAATAATTAAACATGATCTCATCATATTAAAAATATGCTAAAATTTCAAATATGATCAAATCATATTGACATTTTTCCATTAAAGTATAAACATAATAACATATGATTTAGTCTAATAAGGTTTGCTCTGATACGACTGTTGGGTTTAGTGTGTAGAGCGAAAGCATGGATTTCAAAAAAAATAATAAAATTATAAAAGCAAACTCAAAACCTAGGACCACCATATTAGAATTTAAATCATATAAAATATATTTATAACATAAATGAAGGTATTGGAACATATCTCTAATCGCTAAATTCCAACTTGATCTTGATCACCAGTAACAGTTTGTCAGGGGTTCTACTAGGTGCCCATGAATTCACCCTCCAATGTTGATCCACACGAAAACTTGATCAAGACACCAGCACCTTTATTTATTTTAATTAAAATTCTTATGATAAGAACTTTAATTAATTTGGGTAGAACCTTTCTTAGCCTTTGCTATCATCCTCCTAGCCTTTTCTTGCCTTCCTTTCTTGCTCCTTGTCTTCTTAATTTTTATTTCTAATCTCTTTGTCTTATTGGAAGACTTTTTATCCTTAAAATAGGACCTTATCTAGACAAAAGAAAAGGAATAAAGAAAATTGGACAAGCAAGCCTCTTGTAAGAAAGAAAGCAAGAATTCTCAATCCTTGGACTCTCGGTGCGCACCCCTATTTATAATGTATATAGGGATGCTTCCACAATTTCTCATGCCCTTTTCCTAGGCATATCTCATGCCCATCCAACCTTCTCATGCCCCACCAGAAAAATATGCCATGTGGAAACACGAGAATTAGTTTCAAGAGTCGCTTCAAGCAGAACGACTCTTCGAAAAATAATTCTTCATGGTTTCACAAATGTTATGTAGTTTTTTCTTTCTCTTTGGTGCCACCAATAAAAAGTTTTGATCTGATGAGAATGCCATCCTATGGCTCTCATCTCATGTGCCAATTTCAGATGGGGTGTGGAAGAAAAGTCAATGCCTTATCAACTTGGACTTGGTCCAAGAGGCACCAAGATAAGGGGGAGCGGTTAGGAGTCTTGTTCCATTTAAATTCATTTTAAACACCGAAGTATTTAATCTGTAGAAAGACTCTTGGGTGCCTTCTTTCATATCTGAGACTATGTAACATAAGTTATGTAAAATAAAAAATAGAAAAGACAACAAAGATGGGGCGGCAAACAAAACAATGCGCCAAGAGTCCATGGTGCATAAAACACCTCACCATGCGCAAGAGAGAGACTCTCTAGGGCATGGGATTCTGGTATGTGAGGCCCAAACCCAGGTCAACAAGCCAAGGGTTAACCCTATTATGGACCAGATCAGATTTGACCCAAATTGAATCTAATTAGCCCAAATCTGAACCCAATTCAAATCTGATTCGAATCTTGGTGCTAGAATTTGCAACATTTGCTAACATGTTCATCTTGCAAACATGATATAATCCAATTAGATCCTTGATTAATTTCTTTTGTGTATGACTCATTAGGTTCCACATCTAGCCAGTAGTAGATCTGGATGCGATTTGACCTAATCTGGTTAGAACTCAACCAAACTGATTTAGGTCAAAACAAGCTAACCCGATTCAACCAATTAGAATACTTTCTAATTAATGATCAAATTAAACTTCTTTAATTTGATTGAACCCATAAGACAAGATTGACATCTAGCAATGTATCATGTCTACCCGAAAGATATGAAATTTTGATAAAAATACCAAAAATATCCTTTAGTGAAGAGTTACTGTGCAACAAGATTCTTTGATCATCCTGCATCCCGAATATGACTTTGAATATGAAAATATGTCAAACTCAAAATCATATTCATATTTCTCTCAATCTTATGATGATGATTCAATTAATGAATCATTAGAAATCATTTCTAATTTTCATCATGCTTTGATCAAAGACTTTCTGAATCATCATTTGATTGAAGCAAGTAGGATGCGATCTTCTCTTACCAAGAGTGATTGATTCCTTGTTGACCTACTCACAACCTTCATATATAATCCACCACATTCAGAGCACCTCATACATAACTAAGTCATGAATGAGTATGAACCAAAATATGGATTCATACATATAAGGTTCTATGGTAGTCTCAGGTCAAAGGATTACATGCACAACTCCCACTATGAGAACCATCTATTGACATGTAGATAAAACTCCATTAGATGTTCTCGAGTTAGATCAATTCAGTGAATTCATTCTCTAATGAGCACCCACATCTTTGTATTAACATCATACACAGGTGATAGTGAGATCAATCACCCTTTCATCAAGCATACATAGGATGAGCCAGTCTTTTCAAAAATATTGATCCCCAACTTAATATTCCATCGATCAAAAATATTTTAAATTAGGATTTTAAGATTTTAGATCTCATAAGTATGATCTCATCATAACCCTAAAACCATAGTCCTAATTTATGAGGTTCATCATAATCTTAAATAAATAATTAAGATGCAGCATATGATGAAATAAAATGCCTTTATTTATTTAAAAATATCATTACATGAGTTTGGAAGATAAAAGAATAGCCCATCAAAATATAAATTTTAATTGGCTTGAGGGCATATTCCTTTTACTTGCTTGAAACCTTTCCAGTCGATTGCTCCTGCAATTAAGGTATGATCTGACACTCTCTTGCTGTCATCTTGATCTGACTAAAAATTGAAATCAAAATACCTACAAGTTTTAAGTCAGTATCTCCATATTTGTGCCAGTATATCTTAGTATTTTTCAAATATTTAAGGATTGTCTATACAATCTTTCAATGGTTCTCACTTGGATCAGACCGGTATCCGCTCACTATCCTTAGTAAGTATACCATATCTGATCTTGATCATGAAAAAAATTAGATGACAACCAAATCTTTATTCCTTGGAATGCTGGAATGCCATTTTCGATTAAGAGAATTTCATCCATAGACAACACTAAGAATAACACTATAGAACATTTTTCTCACTTACAAATGCAGGGTTTGTCTTTGTTCATAATAAAGATATACGTTCAAAACGTATATTCAAACTCTGAGATGATAGCTAGATGGACTTTATAGGTCTCTATCTTTCCATCTGTGCACTCTGATCCTTTTAAGAATCCATTTACACCCAATGTAGTTTAATCCTTTAGGTGAATCAACTAGTGTCCACACACTATTGATTTCTATGGTCTTCAATTTAGATTATATGGCTTTAAGCCACTTCTCAAAGTCTGACCTCTACATCACATCCCTATGGGTGATCAGATCCTGATTTTTCTCATCAAGCTCAATAGGATCATCATTCCAGATCTAGATGTCGTAGTATCTATCTAGCAAGCATGGTACTTTACTGGATCTTCTTAAAGGTGCTACTTTAATGGGCTCCGAGTTTGATCTAATCAAATCTGGTTCTATAGGTTTACTAGATTATATCAGTTCATTTTCTATTAGTCAAACTTTTCCAAGTTCAACTTGATAGGTATTAGTTTCTTCTCTAAGAAATTTCTTTCCAAAAGAAATGCCCTATTGCTGATGAACATCTTATGTTTTTTAGTATGGTAGAATTAATAACCCTCAAACGCCTGTTGAACTAAGATCCAAGTTTATCTGTGTGCAAACTTATGACATAGGCCAATCAACCATAAAGTTGATGGTGAGAGAGTCTAGGTCTATGCCCGATCCATATCCCATATGGAGTCTTTACAATAGATTTACTCGGTATATATTTTTAGAGTAAAACATGTAGTCATAAGAGCACAACCCTGAAACAAGTAAACTAGTGAATCCTATTATGGATTGAACCATATCTAACAAAGTTTAATTTCTCCTTTCCAATACATTGTGTTCAAAAAAGAAATCCGCTAAGAGAGAATCATATTCTCGTTTAGATATGTTACAAACTTATCGAGTAAGAATTCACCTTCTCGATCTGATCAAAGAGTTCTAATATCTTTTCTAGTTATTTTTCTATTTTATTATTGAATCGTTTGAACATTTCAAATGATTTAGGCTAGACACACCCATGCCCAGATAGGTTGTCTATAATGAAATATTGATATCTTCCTCTGGCACTTGAGTTCATAGGTCCACATACATCACTATGTATGAGACTTAGAACTTTATCGGCTACTTCATCTTTTCCAATAACAGATGACTTTGTCATCTTTTCAAGAAGACAAAACTCATAGGTTATCAATGATTCACAACCATTGATGTTGAGGTTTTCCCCTCAAGCTAGCCTGTTTATCCTATTCTTATCAAGATGACTAAGCCTACAATGCCAAAGATAGATATCCATGACATAATCTAACTTGGATGTTTATTAAATATGTACATTACACTTAACAGACTTTACAAATATTAAATGTCATTTCTTTATGGTCCATGTATTATTATAACATTATTCATAATAATATCACAACAATCTTTTTTATTGATAAATAATAATCATCTCTGATAAAAAAGCCAACAGAGATCACATTTATCATAAACGATGGACAATAGTGATAATCACTCAAAATGACATTTTTTGAAAATAAGCTTAACAATTTCTAAAGCTAGGATTGAAATAGGACTTCATTCCCTAACATTCAGGAATTTTTCACATTTTTAAACATTCCACTTACCTAAAGTTCTTGCAATGAATTACATAAGACCACCGATATCTAATATCTAGGTGGTAGAATTACATATAGAAAAATTTCAAGGTGTTATCATATAACATCCTTGATAAGCAAATCTTGCTCCTTTCTCCTATTCAACCTATTGGGGTCAAGAGAAGTAAGATAATTCTTCTTTCTATGACCCTACTTCAAATAGTAGAAGTATTATGCTTGATTTGGATCAATATTGGAATTATTATTTTGACTGGACTTGTGAGCCCCAGTACGAATCCATTTGTACTGCTGAATCAAATTCAACTTTTGATACTACTTATCGAAGTTGGATCCCATAAGTCATCACTGTCTAACAATGATTGAAGCAATTAGGGTTTAGTCTTAATTTTAGAAAAGAGAACAATGACCTAATGTATATGAATTGTTTTAAGCCTAAAGACTTGAACTTTAATCTAAGAATTCTTCCATTATTTTATTCGAATTGATAGCCTCTACCTCCAATTTGGGAAATTACTTTAATTTCCTAGTAGGTACTAGAATCCACATAGACAACACACAAGCCCGACTTTGGTCAGTTAATCCATGTGCATCTAGGGTAGGTTCATTAATCAATTATTTCACCAAATAACTTTTAGTAATTTAATTTTTCCCTAGAAATCTAATAAACAGGCTTTGGCTTCCACTGTAAGGATCCGATTAAGTCCAACCATTAACATGACCATACTTGGTGCATCTAACCAATGAATGATTAAGCCCAATTTTGGTTAGTCAACCTAACCACCATTATAGAGACACTTTCAAGCTATCATATTATGAATGATAATTCCATTAGTCAATAAGCACCAGGCCTTTGGGCCTTAAATGATTATTGAGTTAATGGACCCATTATCAAACACCTTAATGGAAGGCTATGACTCAGTTATCCTCATAACTTTATCATTTTAAGGATCTAATAATTTTAGAGGATTTAAATTATTAGTGATTTAAGGATAGATAAGATATGGACCGATTTGCTCCTACTGACATCACCAACTCAAATCCTTCCACTGACTTCTCAAGTCATTGACAATGACTAGGATCAATATTGATCCATGGGCACCTAGATCTGTCTCATTGAATAACATCAATCTCACTGATTTTTTATGTGACATGGGTTAGCACGAATCAATGAGCAATCTAATCAAAGGTTAATCAACCACACTGGTCAGGTAAGTAAGATCGGTCGGAGGGTCTGCCAAGGCTTGCCTTAGACACTATCAACAATGGCTAGGTAAATAGGCCGCCAATTAAAAACCATCGATCTAGAAATACCAGACTTACCTTAGACATCAATCAGTTTATCAATTTTGATTTGGTCTGCCTAAAGACTTGGGCTTAGCCACTGAGCCACAATCAATGTCTATTTGTTAGATGTATAGACTTTGATCAACTACAACTATTGAATTGATCTATAGAAAAAAAATGATCTAATCCTAATTAACTATTAATTAGGTTTGATCAATTCTTAATTTAGTCCATATTTAATCTAATCCTAGGTCTAACCCAGTTAATGACCTGATCAAAACTAACCCATTATCCTTTAACCCATGTTTTATGAAATTATCTTAGGATCTTAAAATCACAAACCTAGATTCTAAACAATTACTAAATTCTCAATTAAGTTTAAGGCTTATGGGTTTTGGTTTTATGGAACCTTAGAGCTAATTTTTGATTTGATCATTTGAAAGATTTTTAAATTGTAAAAAGTTTACGTTGAATCATATTCAATACATGGTTTTAGATCTGATTTATTTCAATGTTTCGATCATATCCTAGGATTTTGAATCTAGAATTTTGCAAAATGTAAGTTCATAATTTAAATTCTATAAAACTTATATCTCATACATATGCAAACTAGATTAAAAAATGAAGCTACATATCAACATATGCAACATGAAGATCTAGATTAAAACAAGAAACATATCATATGGATCTCATCTAAATGATTAAAATCAGATCATAAATTATTTAATTTTAAATTTAAAATCTAAAAATAAATCATAAATTATTTTAGATCTCATCTAACATATTTATAATTTAGATTATTCAAGCTAGCACATACTAGGACAACCTCTCCATTATAAGGGATAAATCTTACAGCAGGACAACCTTATTATCAGTATGTGCAATCTGATATTATTTAGATCTAATCTAAATAATCTAAAATAGATCTAATATCTATTTATTTTAAATTTAAAATTAAAAAAATAAATCATAAATTTGCTTAGATCTAATCTAACTTATTCATGATTCAATTTTATAGATCAGCACATACTAGGACAACTGCTCGACTGTAAGGGATAAACCATATAGTAGGACAACCTTATATTAGTATGTGCAATCTTAAGAGTTTTATTTTTTCAAATTTATTATAATGCAAACATGATCATGTTATAAAAGAATCTTGATGCTCTGATACCGCTGATGAAGAATATGTAGGGTTTTTGCTTGAATTTCAAAACTATTTTGAAATAAATTACAGCGAAAGATATAGATTAAATTATTTAGTTTACAAAAGCATGTAATCTAATTACTAAACCTTACATATGGGACCTATAACATGTCATAATGTATGCATAAATCTAAAAATAAATCAAGTAAAATTGGTATTGATCAAATCAATACCTAAATCTAGAATAGTTCTAGATCAAACCCTAGATCGTATCTAGGTGAAGAAGAGATCAGATTTCTTATCTTTGCATGGGTCGAAAACTTCATGATTGATTTCATTATAGTTCTTTATTGTTTGAAGCCATACATGCATTTGGCCTCTATAGGTAATCCACACGAAGATGCAAACACAAATTAGAGGTTCGTCGAACGAAGATCTACTCAAAATGCTAGCTTCTTATGGATCCCTCCTGATGGTTAATCTAAAAATTATTCTTCTAATCTCTTGGATACTCGAAGAGATGAAGAACATAAGAAGGAATAAGAAAAAAATCCAACCCTTGGATCTCACAAAAATCAAAAAATAAACTACAAAAAAAAATACCCTAATAGAAGATAAATCTTCTCTTTCAAGATATCAACAATTGATGTCCTGAAAATATTTCTATGTTAGGAAAAGAGAAGATCTTCTTCTCTAAATTTTTCTCATGCTTTCAGATCTAATATTCTCTAATTTTTCTCATTGAAAAATCTCACATAAAGATATAGAAGAAGGGTTCTCAAAGAAATCCTAAGAGAAGACTATCTTCTCTTCTTCTTCTCTCATGAGGACATGATTAGATCATGTTCAAAATAAACCCCGTGCTACAACTCGGAGAAATCATCCTTTACACCATCTTTCTCTCTCTCTTAGATTTTTATCACATAAAAATATATAAATAAATAAGAAAGAAAAACTTAAAAAAAAAAAATCAAGAGAAGTCAATCTTCTCTTACCTTTATCCCTTCAAGACATCATCTTTTGATGTCCAAAAGAAAGCCTCTTCCACCAAGGAAATTGGGCATCATCCTCCCATGCCTCTCCTTTCTTTTCTCCTTATTTTTACCATGGAATACCAGGGAATAATCATGCCACACACACAATATGGGAGGTGCCTCCTATTAATATGGAAGACTAGGTCAAACCTAGTGAAATAAGGAGACTATGGAGACGTCCAACTCTTGGATGCCTCCTTGGGTTTTGCCTCATGTCAAGAGAGGGAGAATGGCATGGGAATCCCAATAATAAGGCACCACAAAAATAGGGGGCGAACAAAAAAAAATGGCATGGAGATTTCTTTCCAAGGAGAGAGAGGTTTTAAATTTTGAAACTCTTTCAAAACTTGTATCTTTGACCAATTCTAATTCATTTCAAAAGTCCAAAAATAGAGGGGCATGGGAACATTTCTTAGGCATGAGGAAACTCATGTAAAAACATTAGAAAATAAAAGGTGGGGCGTGGGCTATATAGGTGCAAGGGAGGAATGAGAGTCCCAGTCCAACTGGGACTCCTCTTGTTTGACCAGGTCAAAACTATTTCAAACCTAATTCAAATCTTTCTTAAACTAGATTAAATACAACCTATTTAAGGATGATCCTAGTATAACTAAGAGTCCAATTAAATCAGATTAAATTATATTTAATTTTGATTTAAATTCTAACTCAATTAGGAATTAGGTGCACTCAAATCCTAGTCGAACTAGGAATTATTTTCTCTTGAAATTGGCTTATCCAATAAACCAATTGGACTTAACCTAATTAAATCCAAACTAATTTTAATTGAATCTAATTCAATTAAACTTGGTCTCAGCCAGATTGCTCAATCAAATTGAGCCAATTAGCAATCCAATTGCTAATCGATCCTCCTATAATCTTACATTAGGTCGAACATCAGTCGCATTGATTATTTGATCTTCGAATGATTCTCAATCGTCAATCAACCATCCGATCATGTTACAATCCCTTATGTGTATAACCCCATAGATTCAAACCTAAGCTGATAGCATAGGAACTGATTTTGATACCAATTGAAATGATCATCTAGTAATGGTCCTCGACGTCTAGATAGGTCGAATGTATGCAAAGCAATATTCTTAAAAACCTGACCAATGGTTACTGTATAATTCATCTCTTTGACCAATAATGTTTAAAATGACTTTGAGTAAGCTATCAACACTCATACAAGTCATCTCTATTATATCTAAAAATTTTGCAAATCTCATGACTCCTTACGAGGATTACCCAGGCCTAGGTTTTGCTAAATTAAAACAAAGCGAGTCATTCTCTTTCTAAAGTTAATTAGGAATGGTCAATCCCAAATTAACTCACATGCTGACTTCATAAGTACTTGACTATACCTAAAAATCTTTCAAACCTATATTAGAAATACAGGCAGTCCGGCACCAAAGTATAGTGAGTTGTTTGCAAGTCAACATGGTGATCTCAGATCAGAGGGATACTTATATCCATTGATCTTAGCTAGCTACTTTTGATAGTAGAGTACTATATTAATCATTTTCAACGCAGATGTACTCCTACATATAGATATAGGATGTACTCCTACATCTCACCTGGATGCCGTACCAGTATCTCCATACGACTTGGTTACGAGGACAACTAACACATATGGCATACAGTGACCTACACTCGATAAGTTATCATCATTGTTAATAACTTATCATTTGATCATGAATAGTTTAAGAACCATCTGATAAATCCTTCTTTATTAATTAATTATGGTTCTAAGGATTTCATCATAATTTAAAAGTTTATTTAAAAAATATAGAATTTTTATGATGAACCAGCCAAATAACTATTATTATTAGATAATTCATATATAAGTTTCAATCATCTACAACTTAGATGATTGGCTTTAGAATATATTTTCCAATAGTCCTTTGTTACTTGGAGCTGCACAGTACATCCGATCTCTATAGGTAATCCATACAAGACTGCAAACATAGATCGGAGGTTCGTCGAATGATGATTTGCTCAAAGTGCTAGCTTCTCGTGGATCCCTCCTGATAGTTAATCTAAAAAATATTCTTTAGATCTCTTGGATACTCCAAGAGATTTAGAACAAGGAAAGGAACAATAAAGAAAACCAAGTTTTGGATCTTCCAAAAATTAGAAAATAAAAGCTAAGAAAAAACCCTGAGAGAAGACACATCTTCTCTTTTCAGGACATCAACCATTGATGTCCTGAACACATCTCCATTTCAGGACAAGAGGAGAACTTCTCTAGAATTTTTTCATACTTCTAGATCTCTTATTCTATAATTTCTCTCATGAAAAAATTATATAAAAAGATGGAGAAGAAGGATTCTCAAAGAAATCCTAAGAGAAGATCTTCTTCTCTTCTTCTTCTCTCATCAGGACATGATCAGATTATGTCCAAAGAGGACCACCAAGCCCCAACTTCTTGGAGCACTCATCCTCCACACCCTCTTTCTTTCTCTCTTAGATTTCTCTCATAGAAAAATCTCATAAAAATAAGAAAGAAACAATCTTGAACGAAAACCACAAGAGAAGACAATCTTCTCTTTTATCTTTTCCTCTTCAAGATATCAACTTTTGATGTCTTATTGAAGTCCCTTCTCTAAGAAAATTTGCGTCCAAAGCCTCCCATGCCTCCTTCTATTTTTCTTCTATTTTTTCATGAATTTCCTAGGATTTTTCATGTTCAAAACATAAAAAGAGGCATCCCTCTTGTTATATCTAATAGACTAGGTCAAAACTTACTCTAATTAGGATTTTATGGAGGAGTTTTGGTGGCATCTTACCCTTGGATGCCGCCACCTACATTTTTGGTGTGGAATACCAGAAACCAATACACAAAAATCAGGATGAATGGGTCACAAAAAAATAAGGAGGCATGGAGAAAAATTCTAAAGCGAGAGGAGAGGAGTTTTAGGTTTTATGGACTCTATCAAATAGAATCCAACTCAAAACTTATTTATAAATTTGACCAAGTCAAATTTATTTCAAACTCTTCAAAAATTGGGCATGGAAAACCTTTCTTAGGCATGAAAAAAGTTATATAAAAGATCTAAAATAAAAGATGGGAGTGGGCTCTCTTAGGTCGTGCAAGGAAGGAGTCTTAGTCTAACTAAGGACTAGGACTCTCCTATTTTGACTAAGTCAAAATCTTTTAAATCTAATTCAAAATAGTTTTGAGTTAGTATAATTAATAAAAAATTTTAATTCAATTAGAATTCTAATAAAATTAGATTAAATTAAATTTAAATTTAATTTAATTTTTAATCAAATTAAAAATTAGGTGCACTCAAGTCCTAATTGAACTAGGACTTGTTCTACCTTGTAATTGGCTTATCCAATAAACCAATAAGACTTAATCTAATTAAATCCAAACTAATTATAATTAAATCTAATTCAATTAAACTTGATCTCAACCTCATTGCTCAATCAAATTGAGTCAATTAGCAATCTAATTGCTAATCGATCCTCCTACAATACTTGCATTAGGTCAAACATCAATTATATTAATTATTTGATCTTAGAAATATTCTCAATCATCGATCAACCATCTAATTAGGTAACAACCTCTAATGTGTGTGACCTCATAGATTTGAACCTAAGTTAGTAGCATAGGAACCAATTTCTATACTAATCAAAATGATCATCTAATAATGGTACCCGACGTTCGGATAGATCGAATGTATGCAAAGCAATATTCTTAGAACCCTTGCCTATGGTTATGGTATAATTTATCCCTTTGACTAATAATGCTTAAGATGACTTTGGATAAGCTATCAATACTCATATCAGTTATCCATATTATTTTTCAAAATTTTGCAAATCCCATGACTCGTCATGAGGATTACCTAGGCCTAGGTTTTGCTAAATTAAAATATAGTGAGACATTCTCTTCCTAAACTTAATCAAGTATTGTCAATCCCATCTTGACACACACACCAACTCTACAAGTACTTGACTATACCCAAAAACCTTTCATTGCTATATTAGAAATATAGGTGGGTTGGCACCAATGTACAATGGGTTGCTTGCAAGTCATCATGGTGATCTCAGGTTGGAGGGACACTATTGTCCAGATAGACAATCCAAGAGAGGGGGGTAAATTGGATTTTCAAAAATTTAAAGTAGGTATGTGTGGTGATAAATGGTTAAATTCTAAGTAAATCAAATGTGAGAGTAAATAGAAGATACAATCAAGAATACATACACAAATAAGAAAATTTTATAGTGGTTTGGTGCTCTCCCAGCACCTACATCCACTCCCTAAGCAAACTCTTAAAAATTTTATTATAATCCTACAAGATTATAGTCGGATAGCTTTTTCAAACTTACTATCCAAAAATATAATTGATTTTTCTTCAGGATCATCAGCCACAATCCTTACAAGGATCAGATAAGCCAATCTGAAGAAATAGGAGGAAGAAAAACTCTATAATCCAAGTTTCAGGCCCTGCTGAAACCAAGTACATGAAAAGAGAAAAAAAAATTTACAACTCAAAATGCCCCTTTGAATGAGCAAAAAAGTTGTCCTTGAAGTTTGTTGAAAGCTTCTTTGATTATGTGGAGTTAATGCACTTGAGAATTCTTCAAAGTTTGAGAACACTGATTGATTGGGGATTGGATATTCGCTCAAGAACATAGCGTGCTTTGCTTTCTCTCATTTTTCTCTTCTCAATCACAAATAAGCCTTCTTTCTTTTATATTTGTTGCATTCCTACTCTTTTGGTGATGATTGGAGCTCAGAAAAAGTAAAATCTGACCGTTGGAGAGCAACAACTAGCCATTGGGATCGAAAAAATTCAATCTGGAATGCCCCATTAAAAGATTGTCGTCGAGTCTTGAGACCTCTCAATTTGTCTCGAGATGTGTCACTAGGTTACGAGGCCTCTCGAATTGATCAGGAGAGCTCTCACCTTCAGTCATACGAGAAATTAGCTTTCTTTAAAAGATGGCTCATCTGAGATCGAGATATCTCGATTCTAAATGAGACGTCTTGCTAAAATTATGAGATCTCTCGAGAATCCTATGAGACCTCTTGCTTTCAAAGCACAAAAACTAGATTTCTATCATCTGAGATCGAGACATCTTGATTTTGAATGTGATGTCTCACTAGAACTGCGAGACCTCTCAAAAATCCTATAAGACCTCTCAAAATCATACCATATAGTGTTTGGGGCATGCCAGTTCACTCGAGAGTTCTTGGAAAAGATCTGAGATGTCTCAAAGACTGCTCCAAGATAATTTTGAGAAAATTTTTGCATCAATCAAGAAAATTTGATTTTTATTTGATTTTTACTTTATGTCTTTTTTATTTTGATCAAAGAGCGGTCTTTCTTCTAACATTGGAACACTTAAAATAAAATATATTAGCAATCATTTACTTTAATGTTTGGTCATCATCAAAATCACTTAGGGGATTCAACAATCTTCTTCTTTTTGATGGTGACAAAATATTAAGCAAGCCATAAAAGGAGTGTAAGCAATATGTATGTCATGATCTAATGAATGCAAAATTTTTGTGCTAAATCTTTCCCTTAATGTATGCTCTCATGAAATGAATAGGATTTGAATAACGTTCTTTTCATTTTGTATTTGTTCATTTTAATCATTTCATTTTCTAAAAGTCACTTTTGTGTATGTTAGTTTGAATTGATTATATGTTTGTATCTTGGCTTGAATTAATTATACATTTGCATATTTCTCCTTAACATTTTTGTATTATTTCTCTCCCTTTTTGTCAGCATCAAAATCACAACAATGAGAGGATCATAAAAGGCAAGAACATAAAAAGGATTGATTTCATTGCAAGATGTAATAATACATAGATAGAGATGTATGTTGGTTTACAAAAAATGAATCTCATACCAACATACCTAAACCAAAAGTCAAAACCAAAGAGATACTAGACCTAGTCCTCATTAGAGAGGAACTCAATGATGGGTTCAGAGGAAGCTTTAGGTCTAGTAGAGGATAAGTGAGGAGCAGGTCTAGGAAAAGGTGATGGTCTAAAAGAAGATGATGGTTCAGAAGAGGATGGAGTCTGACTCAAAATCTACCACAGGATAGAAATAATGACTTTAGCCATGGTGCACTGAACATTGATGTTCTCTTCAAGTTTCTATGCAATTCTAGCATTCTCAGATAGAAGTAGTTCAATCTGAGCTGATGTCTTATGTTGCTCCTTCTCCAAAATTTTCATCCTTTGGGACAATCCACTAATTTGTTGGCTAAGTATTTCTTTCTGATCTTCAGTAGATATTTTTTGTTCTTCAATGCTTACTAAGAGTTGATGCCTCACACTGGACAGTATATCCATAAACCATTCAGATACTTTCTGAACCACTTTTTCTACCACCCTTTCAATAAAAAGATCTTGATCAAAAGCTGAGGGAGGTGCTGGTATAGGACAAGGAGGCATCTAAGGAGGGTATGGGGACCCAGGTGTAGTGAAAGAGGGTCCAACAGCAGATGGTGATGGTGGAGGGGGTGGAGATCCATGTTCTTCAGGCTCATTTGTAGCATGTTCATCTGTCCTCACCCATCTGTCATCTTTTTTATAAACTTCATCTGGTTTAATGTCCCTTCATTGATGAAGTCTATGTGAGCTAGCTTTTTGAAGTCTTCACCTTCTAGACTAACTTGAAAGTCCTTGAAGATTAAGGTGAAGATCATTTTACAGGGTTAATAGGCCTTGCTTTTTCTAGCAGTATCCTTCAGTTATTGAAGCATGAGAGAGGGAATGCTGATGGGAGTTCTAGTCACCACAAAGAACAAGAACCTAGTTCTCTCTTTCCAACCCAGTCATATCTTCTTACCTTAGGAAAACTATGTGATTGACTAAAGATTGCAGTAACCTCATCTCACCAAGAGAAGATGTGAGACTAATTGTAAATTTTCATCAACATTCTCCCTTTCTAAGATGCACTTGAGAGCTTCAGTTTTGTCAAACAAGTTGAGATTGCTAATCCCTACCCTAGGCACTTCGGGAAGCTACCTTATTTTTGTCTCATTTAAGAAAATGTGCACTCCTTTCACAATGGACTCTATCTTCAACCCATGCTCAAAGCTAATATTGTCAAAAAATTCTCTTATCAAGTATGGATAAACATTTACCTCTAGGGTACATAGCTTTTTCCATCCTTGCTGCCAAATCCAAGATCCAATATGGAAGTATTCCCGATTTAGGTATTCGATGTCTAAACAGCGGCCTATTGGAATAGTCCTAGTAGCAACGAAGAGATGAGCACGAGATGAAGGAGCAGATGGAGATGATTGAGCCAAGTCCTACTATCGCTTAGCCCTAGCTTCAGTCAATGGCGTGATGGAAGGTCTTCGTGTGATGAGGGATCTCTTCTTCAGAGCCACTAGAGTTTAAGATTTGGAGGGAATGGACAAGAGAAGGTGATTTGGAAGGTTTTTGAGGAGAGGATGGAAGTTTTGGAGAGTTTGAGGAGAGGTCTCGGAAGAACGAAACGAATGAATGAAATAGGGGACCTCTCGAAGATCGATTAAAAAGGGGGCCTGCAGGAATCGAGAGCTCTTGTCTTAAAGATGAGACATCTCAAAAATTTTGAGAGCTCTTGCATTTAGCATGAGAGGTCTCGAAATCCAACCGAGAGGTCTCATGAATAATCCAAGACTTTTCGAGCATGGGGGAAGAAATCAGAATAGATGAGAAATTTCAAGCTGATTTATTTTTTTAAAATTTTTTAAGATGGGATTAAGGATGCTAAGGATGATGGATGGTGATAAAAAATGATCTAATAAATTTAAGATTAAACATTTTCAAAGTGGATCACAAATATCAAGTTCACCCAGGATTTTTGAGAATCTATCTTCACTTAGAGGTTTCGTAAAAAAATCAGCTAGTTGATTTTTATTTAAAATAAATTCAAGCATAATGTTATTATTTTGAACATAATTTCTAATGAAATGATGTCTAATTTCAATGTGTTTGGTTTTTGAATGTTGAACAGAATTTTTTGTCAAGTTTATGGCACTAGTGTTATCACATCTAATAGGTATCTTGTTTTAATTAATTCCAAAGTCTTCAAGTTATTGTTTGATCCAAAGTATTTGAGCACAGTAACGCCCCATAGCAACATATTCGACCTTGGCCATTGACAGTGCTACAGAGTATTTTCTTTTGCTAATTTAAGAAATCAAGTTCAATCCTAGAAATTGACAAGTACCACCAGTACTCTTTCTATCAATTCTACATCCTCCATAGTCTGCATCAGTGTATCTAATCAATTTAATGGAGGATTGTTTTGAGTACCAAAGACCTCAGTTGTGTGTGTAGATCAAATAACTAAAAAATATCTTAACAACTAGTAAGTGTGATTCTTTAGGGTTAGATTGAAATCTAGCACACATGCGTACACTAAATAATATATCAGGCCTATTTGCAGTTAAGTAAAGTAGAGATCCTATCATATCTCTATAGAGCTTTTTATTTATATTCTTACCATTTTTATCTTTATCAAGTTTGCATGAGGGGCTCATGGGTGCGCCGATCTCCTTTTCATTTTCCATGCCAAACTTCTTGAGCATCTCTTTGATGCACTTTGTTTGGCTAATGAAAATGCATTCCTTTGATTGTTTAACTTGTAGTCCAAGGAAGAAATTCAGCACCTCCATCATGCTCCTTTCAAATTCACTCTACATTAATTTAATAAACTCTTGACAAAAAATTTTATCAGTAGCTTCGAATATGATGTCATCCACATATATTTGAACTACAAGAAGGTCATCATGTTTCTTTTTCAAAAATAGTGTGGTGTCTACATTTTTTTAATAAAATTATTTTATAATAAAAATTTGCTCAATCTCTCATACCATGCTCTAGGTGCTTATTTAAGTCCATAGAGTGCTTTATTTAACTTATATACATGATTGGAAAGTGAGTGATTTTCAAATCTGGATGGTTATTCTATAAATACTTCTTTAGCAATATAACCATTCAAAAAGATACTTTTCACATCCATTTGAAATAATTTAAAATTCATATAATAGGCAAAAGTAAGTAACATTCTAATAGCATCTAATCTAACTACAGGTGCATATTTTTCATCAAAGTCAATTTTTTCTTCTTGATTATATTCTTTAGCAACTAATCTAGTTTTATTTTTTACAACATTACCATGTTCATCGAGTTTGTTCCTAAATACCCATTTTGTACCAATTATAGGATGATCTATGGGTCTGTTTACAAGAATCCATACATTGTTTCTTTCAAATTGGTTTAGTTCATCTTGCATGGCTAGCATCTAATTAGAGTCTTATTCAGCTTCTTCTATGTTTTTAAGTTATATTTGAGAAATAAATGCAAGGTAATCAAATATATCCTTAAAAAAGGATCTAGTTCCTACCCCTTGTGAAGGATCACCTAATATCAGTTCTTTCGGATGATTGTGTGCATACCTCCACTCCTTGGGTAGATCTTTATGATCATTAGATGCTTCATTCTCACCATCATTGCTTTGTTCCAAGATTATTGTATGTTTATCTTTGTCTTGAATGTTATTGTCCTTTAAGTTTAGATCCTTCATTCCATCTTCGATAATTCCTATATTATCATAAAAAATGTCTTCCTTTCTCAAAGATTGATTGCTAGCATCATCAAAGATAACATGTATATATTCTTCAACTACCAAAGAGTATTTGTTGAAGACTCTATATGCTTTGCTATATGTAGAATATCCATGGAATATACCTTCATCTGTCTTAGCATCAAATTTGCCTAGATTATCTTTATCATTGTTATGAATAAAATATTTGCAACTAAAAATATAAAAATAATTAATATTGGGTCTTTTTTTTTTCCAAAGCTCATAGGGGATCTTCTTTAAGATCGAGCAAATAGAAACTCTATTTAGGATATAACATGCTGTGTTAATGGCTTCTGTCCAAAAATATTTGGGTAGATTTCATTCATACAACATGATTCGGGCCATATCAACTAAGGTTCTATTCTTTCTTTCAACAACTTCATTTTGTTGAGAGATTTTAGGTGCTGAAAAATTATATTCTATGCCATATTCATTGTAAAATTCTTCAAAGTATTTATTTTTAAATTCTGTGCCATGATCACTATGGATACATACTACAAAAGAGTTCTTTTCATTTGTTATTTTCTTGTAAAACTTTGAAAACATTGAAAATGCTTCATCTTTGTGAGCTAAAAGTAGAACCCAAGTGAAACGAGAATAATCATTAATAATTACTAGACCATACTTCTTTCCTTCTAGGCTTATGATCCTAGTAGGTCCAAACAAATCCATATGAATCAATTCAAGAGGCCTAGAAGTTGAAATCACATTTTTGGTTTTGAAACTCCCCTTAGTTTGTTTTTCAAATTGGCAAGCATCACAAACATGATCAACTTTGAAATTTAGTTTTGATAGCCCCTTAACTAAGTCTTTATTATTCAATTTATAAAGAGTATGCATGCTAGCATGACCTAATCTTTGGTGCTAAATCCAACTAGTTTTTTTTATGTTAGTATTCATTGCAACTAGGCATTGGCCACTCTTCATGGCAATTTCATCAAGCTTCACAATGTAGATGTTTCCACGCCTAAATTCAATGAATTTTAAGCTATCATCCAAGGAACTAGACACTTTGCACAAAGAAGATTCAAAAGAAACTTTAAAACCTTTATCACAAAGTTAACTAATACTAAGCAAGTTATGTTTTAAATCATCAACTAACAATACATTATCTATAAAGATGGTAGGAGTAATTTGAATTTTATCATAGCCAATTATTTTACCTTTGCCATTATTTCAAAAGGTGACTACTCCCCCTTCCTTTCTTTCCAGGATGATGAATTATTGCTTGTCATCCAACATATGCCTTGAGCAGCTGCTGTCTAAGTACCACTCTCTTTTTGATCCTTAGGCTGCAAGGCCTTCCTACACAAACAATCAAGTGATAGTTTTAGGTACCCAAGTCTTCTTGGGTCCTTTAGGATTAGTAGATATGGTTCCTTTTGGAATCCAAATGCTTTTAATGTGCTTTTCATTAAATTTTCTAGTATTGCATTCAAAAGCCTTATGTCCTACCTTTTTACATCTAAAGCAAATGGTATGAGAGGTGCTATTAGAGATGGGTGTAGTAAAGAAATTTTTTAGAATCATGATTTTGTCTTTCGGTTTATATCCTAGTCTAGACTTATCATAAACTCCTCTTTAATTATTTAAAATCATTTGCAATTTTTCAGAACTACAAGTAAATTTATCAACTAAAGGCTTTAATTTATCCAATTCATCCTTTAGGATTTTATTTTCTTCTTTTAATTTATTGTGGCTGCTAATTAACTCTTTCTTTTCTTTCAAGAGAGTTTGAGTCATTTTCTTAAGATTTCTATTTTTGAGCTTATCTTTTTGAAATCTTTCATTAAGTCATAAAAAGCATCTTGAAGCTCATCAAAGGTAAAATCTAAATCAAGAGTGGAGGATACCTCATCATCATGTGCTATGAAACATAAGTTTGCTTCATTTTGGTTTTCTTCCTCCGAGCTTGACTCATCCCTGTCCCTCCAAGTTGCTAACATGGCTTTCTTTTTTGTTCTTTTTGGCCCCTTCTTTAACAGAGGACATTCAGCCCTAAAATATCCTAGCTTCTTGCATTCGTAGCAAGTGGGCTGATACCTTTCTTTTTCTTTTTCTTTCTTCTTGTTGGCTTCTGCTCTGATGAAGCTCCTCTTCTTGAATCCTTATCTTCTTCTTCTCATAAATTTTTTGAATTTTTTGATCACCAGGGCCTTGTCTTCAGCATTTTTCTCACTCATGGATAGATCATTTTCTTCTTCATTAGCCATGGATTTCAACGCTATTGTTTTCTTCTTCTTATTGTCTTCCTCATTATGCCGACTCATGGCAAGCTCATGTGTCATCAAGGATCCAATAAGCTCCTCTAGAGGTAGTGTATTCAAATCCTTTGCCTTCTTGATGGCTGTTGCATTGGATTCCCATGACCTAGGCAAAGATCTAAGGATCTTTCTCATCAATTCACTATTAATGTAAACTTTACCTAAGCTTTTTAAATCATTTATAATATTAGTGAATCTTGTGTACATGCTAGTGATAGATTCAGTGGAGTCCATTTTAAATAACTCATATTGGTGAACTAGCATGTTAATTTTAATTTCTTTAACTTGATTTGTCCCTTCATGTGTGACCTCAAGTCTATCCCAAATTTTTTTTACAAAATTGCAAGTGGAGATTCGGTTAAACTCGTTTGCATCAAGGGCACAATAGAGTATATTCGTTGCCTTGGCATTTAATTGGGCAAGTTTTTTGTCCATTTCATCCCAATCCTTTTTCAGCTTAGGAGAGGATGTGCCATTGACAATGACTGTGGGTGTGTGTGGACCATTGATAATGATACTCCATATGTCATAGTCAAGGGCTTGAATGAAAATGTGCATGCGAGCTTTCTAATAGGTATAGTTGGACCCATTGAAAAGAGGTGGCCTATTTATGGATTGCCCTTCGGTAAGTGAACCTCTTAGTTGAGTTGACATGATCTTTGTCTCTAGTTGAAAAAATTAATAATTAATAGAGAACCTTACTCTGATACCAATTATTGCCTAGATAGACAACCCAAGAAGGGGGGTGAATTGAATTTTTAAAAGTTTAAAGTAGATATGTGTGGTGATAAATAATTAAATCCTGAGTGAATCAAATATGAGAGCAAATAGAAGACACAATCAAGAACACACACACAAACAAAAAAATTTTAGAATGGTTCGGTACTCTCCCAGCACCTACATCAACTCCCCAAGCAAACTCTTGAGAATTTTACTATAATCCCATAAGATTACAGTTGGATAGTCATCCCAAGCTCACTATTCAAAAATTTAGTTTGTTTTTTCATAGGATCACCAACCACAATCCTTACAAGGAACAGACAAACCAATCTGAAGAAACTGGGGGGAGAAAAATCCCAAAATCCAAGTTTTAGCCCATGCTGAAACAAAGTATATGGAAAGAGGAAAAGAAATTTTATAACTCAAAATGCTCCTTTGAATGAGCAGAAAAGTTTTTCTTATAGTTTGTTGAAAGCCTCTTTGAATACGTGGAGTTAATGCACTTGAGGATTCTTCAAAGCTTGAGAGAACTGATTGATTGGGGATTGGATATTCGTTTACGAATAGAGCGTGCTTTGCTTTCTCTCATTTTTCTCTTCTTAATCACAAATAAGCCTTCTTCCTTTTATATCTGCAGCATTCCCACTCTTCTGGTGATGATTGGAGCTTAGCAAAGTGAAATTCGATCATTGGAGAGCAGCAACTAACTGTTGGGACCGAAAAATTTTGATCTGGAATGCCCCATCAAAAGATTATCGTCGAGTCTTGAGATCTCTCGATTTGTTACAAGATGTTTCACCAGGTTACGAGGCCTCTTAGATTGATCAAGAGAGCTCTCACCTTCAGTTGCATGAGAAATCAGCTTTCTGAAAAAAATGGCTTGCTTGAGATCGAGACGTCTTGATTCTGAACAAGATGTCTCATTGGAGCCGCGAGATCTTTCGAGAATTCTATGAGACCTCTTACTCTCAGAGCACAGAAATTGGGTTTCTATCATTTGAGATCGAGATATCTCGATTCTGAATGAGACATCTCATTGGAATCGTAAGACCTCTTGAGAATCTTGTGAGACCTCTCAAAATCATGCCAGATAGTGTTTGGGGCATGCCAGTCCACTCGACAGCTCTCGAAAAAGATCTGAGATGTCTCGAAGACTGCTCCAAGATAATTTTGAGAAAATTTTTGCACCAATCAAGGGGATTTGATTTTTATTTGATTTCTACTTTATGTCTTTCTTATTTTGGTCAAAGAGCTCTCTTTCTTCTGACATTGGAACACTAAAATAAAATATATTAGTAATCATTTGCTTTAATATTTGGTCATCATTAAAATCACTTAGGAGGTTCAACAGACACTTATATCCATCAACTTTAACTAGCTATGCTTGACAGTAGAGGACTACATTGGTCATGTTCGGTGAGATGTACTCCTATATCCCACCTGCATGTCATACTAGTATCTCCACACTACTTGATTATGAGGACAACCAATGTATATGACACACGGTGACCTACACTCAATAAGTTATCATCCTTATTAATAACTTATCATTTGATAGTGAACAATCTAAGAACCATTCGATAAATCCTCCTTTATCGATTGATTATGGTTCTAAGGACTTCATCGTAAGATAGGAGTTCATTTAAGAAAGATAAAACTTTTATGATAAATAAGCTAAATAGCTATTATTATTTAATAATTAATATATTAATTTTAATTATCTATAACTTTGATGATTAGCTTTAGGACATACTTCCTAACAACTCCCACATGGACTAAAGCCAATCAAAACAATATCAAATATCTTATCTTTCACTTAAGTTCGTAGAACTCCTTAATTCTGAGGCCTTAGCAAATGGGTTGGTCAAGTTCTCCTTTTTCATCGATCTTCTAAAAGTTGACGTCACTTAGATCTAAAATCTAAGATAATAGTGATACAGAATATGCTGGTCCTTTGATTCTTTAGCCTGAGCTATGGCTCAAGTGCTATGATAAGACTGGACCATCTTTTGAGGGTGCCACTCCAAATTTGCTAATGAACCTTAGCAGCTGCATAGCCTATATGGTAGCATCAGATGCCATGATGTACTCTACATCATTAATAGAATATGCAACAATTTTCTACTCGAAACGTTTCTAGCAGATTGCTCCTCCTATTAGGGTAAATTAATGATCTGACATTCTCCTACTGTCATCTTTATTTGCCTAAAATTAGAACCGAAATATTCCATAAGTTTTAAGTCAGTTCCTTCATGTATAAATCATTGGATCTTAGTATTTTTCAAATACTTAAGGATTGTCTATACAATCTTCCAGTGGTTCTCACTTGGATCAGACTGGTATCTACTCACAACCCTTGGTAAGTATACCATATCTTGTCTTGAATATGAAGAAATAAGATGATAGATAAATATTTATTCCTTATAATGCTGGAATGTCATTTCCAATTAAGAGAATGTCATTTACAGATAACATAAGGAATAACACTATAGAACTTTTTGTCCACTCATTAATGCAGGGTTTCTCTTTGTTCATAACAAAGACATACGTTCAAAACGTATGTTCTAACTCCAAGATGATGATAGCCAAATAGACTTTACAAGTCTCTACCTTTTTCGTCTGTGCTACTCTGATCCTTTTAAAAATCTATTCACACCCAATGAGTTGTATCCCTTCAGGTGGATCAGCTATTGTCCATATACTATTGATCTCTGTGGACTTCAATTCAGATTTCATAGCTCCAAGATACTTCTCAAAGTCTAACCACTGCATAGCTTCTATATAGGTGATCGAATCCTCGTTGTTCTTATCAAGCTCAACAGGATCACCATTCCAGACCTAGATACCGAAGTATTTATCCGACTAACATAGTACTCTACCAAATCTTCTTAATAGTACCATATTAATGGGCTCTAGATTTGATCTAATCAAATCTAGTTCTATAGGTTTACTAGATTGTGTCGGTTCTTTCTATCGGTCAAACTTTCTCAATTTTAATTTTTCAAGCATCAGTTCCTTCTTAAAAAATTCTTTTCCAAAAAGAATGTCTTAATATTGATGAACATCTTATGTTTTTCAGCATGGTAGAACTAATAACCCTTAAACACCTATTGGACCAAGATCCAAATTTATCCATGTGCAAACCTTTGACATAGGCCGATCAACCCCAAATCCAAAGGCGAGAGAGTCTAGGCCTACGTTTGATCCATATCTCATATGGAGTCTTTGAGATAGATTTACTTAAAATACTTTTAGAGTAAAATGAGTAGTCTAAAGAACTTAACACTGAAACAAGCAGACTAGTAAACCGCATCATGGATCGAACCATGTCTAACAAAGTTTGATTTTTTCTTTTTGATACATTATGTTCTGGAAGGAGTCCACTGAAAGAGAATCCTATTCTCTCTTGGATATGTTAAAAACTCACTGGATAAGTATTCGCTTCCTTGATCTGATCGAAGAGTTCTAATATCTTTTTTAGTTGATTTTTCTACTTCATTATAGAATCATTTGAACAATTCAAATGATTCAAGCCAGACATACCCATACCTAGATAGGTTGTCTATAATCATAATGAAATATTAATATCCTTTTTTGGCACTTAAGTTTCATAAGTCCACAAACATCACTATGTATGAGATTTTAAACTTTACCGGCTCTTTCACCTTTTTTAGTAAAAGATGATTTTATCATTTTTATAAGAAGATAAAACTCACAGATCGACAATGATTCATAATCATTGATGTCGAGATTTTTCTCTAAGGTTAACCTATTTATCCTATTCTTGTCAAGTTGACTAAGCCTATAATGCCAAAGATAGACATCTATGACATTATCTAACTTGGATATTTATTAGATGTGTACATTACACTTAATAGGCTATGTAAATATTAAATATTATTTTTTTATTGTCCATGTATCATTGTAACATCATTCATAATGATATCACGATAATCCCCTTTTATAGATGAATGATGATTATTTTTGGCCAAAAGGCCAACAAAGGTCATATTCATCATAAATGATAGACCATTGTGACAGTCACTCTAAATGACAATATTTGTATTGAAAATTAGCTTGACAATTCCTAAAGCTAGGACTGGAATATGATTTTCAACCCTAATGTTTAGGATTCTATCATCATTTTTAAATTTTTCTACTTACTTTTAGTCCTTGCAATGAATTGCATAAGACTACTGGTATCCTATACCTAGGTAGTAGAATCACTAATAGAAAAATTTTAAGATGTTATCATATAACATCCTTGATGAGCAACATTTTGCTTCTTTCTCTTGTTTAGCCTATTGGGGTCGAAAGAATCAAGACAATTCTTCTTTCTATGATATTACTTCTTATGGTAGAAGCACTCTGCCGGAATCTAGTTAGTCTTAGACCTTTTGTTTTACTGGATTTAGAAGTTGTAGCATGAACCCATTCAAACTACTAAACCAAAATCAACTTTCGATACTAATTATCAAAGTTGGATCTCATAAGTATATCACGATCTAACAGTGATCAGAGCAATTAGGGTTTAGCCATAATCTGAATAGAAAAGAGAACAATGACCTATTGTATATGAATTATTTTTAGCATTGAGACTTGGACTTTAGGCTATAGATTTTTTTATTATTTTATTCAAATTTGTAGCCTCTACCTCCAATTTGAGGAATTACTTTAATTTTTTAGTAGGTACTAGAATCCACATAGACTACACATAAGCCCGACTTTGGTCGGTCAACCCATGTGCATCTATGGGTTGGTTCTTTAACCAATTATTTCTCTAAATAATTTTTAGTAATTTAATTTTATCCCAAAAACCTAATCAATAGGCTTTGGCCTTCACTATAAGAATCCGGTTAGGTCCAACTATTAACATGACTATACTTGGTGCATCTAACCAATGAATGATTGAGTCCAACATTGGTTGTCAACCTAACCACCATTAGAGAGATACTTCCAAGTTATCATATTATGAATGATAATTTTATTAGTCAATAAGCACCAGGCCTTTGGGCCTCCAATAATTATTGAGTTAATAGACCCATTATCATCTAGCTTAATGGGAGGCTATGACTTAGTTATCTCCATAACTTTATCATTTTAAGCACCTAATAATTTAGAGAATTTAAATTATTAGTGATTTAAGGATAGATAAGATATAGACCAAATTGCTTCCACTGACTTCACCAAGTCAAATCCTCCTACTAACTTCTCAAGTCATTTATGAGGACTAGAATCAATTTCGATCCATGGGCACCTAGATCAGTCTTACTGAATAAAATTAGTCTCACTAATTTTCTATATGACGGTCTGCCAAGGGTTAGCATGAATCAATGAGCAACCTAATCAAAAGCTGATTAACCACATTGACTAGGTAGGTGAGATCGATGGGACGGTCTGCCAAGGGTTGCCTTAGACACCATTAAAAATGATCAAGTAAGTAGGCTGTCAATTAAAAACCATCTGTCTGGAAATGCCAGACTTATCTTAGATATCAATTGGTTTATCAGTTTTGATTTGGTCTGCCTAAAGACTTGGGCTTAACCACTGAGCCATGATTAATATCCATTTGTTAGATGTTTGGACTTTGATCAACTACAACTATTGAATTAATCTATAGAAAAGAAATGATTTAATCCTAGTTATCTATTAATTAGGGTTGATCAATTTTTTAACTTAGTCCATATTTAATCTAACCCTAGGTCTAACCCAGTTAATGATCTGATCAAAGCTAACCCATTACCCTTCAACTCATGATTTATGAAATTATCTTAGAATCTTTAAATCATGAACCTAGATCCTAAATAATCACTTAATTCTTAATTAAGTTTATGACTTATTGGTTGGGATTCAGAACCTTAGAACTAGTTTTTGATTTCAACTTTTGAAACATTTTCAAGCGTAAACAATTTATATTGAATCAAATTTAATTCATAGTTTTAGATTTGATTTATTTCAATGTTTAGATCATATCCTAGGATTTTGAATCTAGAATTTTATAGAAAGTAAGTTCTGAATTTAAATTTTACAAAATAAATATATCAAGCATATAAATTTTAGATTCAAAAATAAAGCTATATATCAACATGTGTGACTAGAGGATGTAGATCAAAACATGAAACACGTCATATGGATCTCATCTAAATGATCAAAATCGGATCATGAACTATTTAATTTTAGATTTAAAATCTAAAAATAAATCATCAATCACTTTAGATCTTATCTATTATATTTATGATTTAAGTTATTCGGGTCAGCACATACTAGGACAACCTCTCCACTGTAAGGTATAAACCATACGGTAAGACAACTGTATAATCAGTATGTGCGATATGATATTATGTAGTTCTAATCTAAATAATCTAAAATAGATCTAATATCTATTTATTTTAGATTTAAAACTAAAAAATAAATCATAAAATTATTTAGATCACATCCAACTTATTTATAGTTCAGAAATTCAGATCAGCATATACTAGGACAACCTTTTCATTGTAAGGGGTTAACCTTACAATAGGATAATCTTATGATAGTATGTGTGATCTTTAATTTTTATTTTTAGATTTATTTTAATATAAAATATGATCTTATCATAAAAAAATCTAGATGCTCTGATACCACTATTGAAAAACATGCAGGGTTTCATGCTTATATTTTAAAACTTTTTCAAAATAGCAAAAGACATAGATTAAACTATTAATCTAATAATGCATGTGATCTAATTACTAAACCCTACATCTAGAATCTATAACATGTCATGATATAAATATAAATCTAAAAATTAAAATTAGGTTGGTTGGTATTGATCAAATCAATACCTAGATCTAGAACAGTTCTAGAAAAATCTAAGTCATATCTAGGTTAGATAAAAGATCAAATCTTGTTGTTGGAGTAGCACAATGTGTTTGGCCTCTATGAATAATCCATACAAGGTTGCAAACATAGATCGGAGGTTCGTCAAATAAAGATCCGCTCGAAGTGTTAGCTTCTCGCAGATCCCTTCTGATGGTTAATCTAAAAAATATTCTTCAAATCCCTTGGACACTCTAAGAGATGAAGAATAAGAGGAGAAATAAGGAAGAAAACCACCTTTTGGATCTTTCAAAAATTAAAAAATAAAAGCTAAGAAAAAATCCTAAGAGAAGACACATCTTTTCTTTTCAGGATATCAACCATTGATGTCCTGAACACATGTTAGCACAAGAGGAGACCTTCTCCTCTAGAATTTTTTTCATGCATTCAAATCTCTTATTCTCTAATTTTTCTCATAAAAAAGTCATACAAAAAGATGGAGAAGAAGGGTTCTCAAAGAAACCCTAAGAGAAGACCTTCTCTTCTTCTTCTCTCATTAGGACATGATCAGATCATGTCCAAAGAGGAGCACAATGCGCCAACTCCTTGGAGCACTCATCCTCCATGCTCTCTCCCTTTCTCTATTAGATTTTTTTTATAGAAAAATCTCATAAAAATAAGAAAGAAACAATCTTGAAAGAAAATCACAAGAGAAGACAATCTTCTCTTTTATCTTTTTCTCTTCAAGACATCCACTTTTGATGTCTTATGGAAGTCTCTTCTCCAAGAAAATTTGCATCCAAAGCCTCCTATGCCTCCTCCTATTTTTCCTCTATTTTTTTATGAATTTCCTGGAATTTTTTATATCCAAAATATGAAAGGAGGTGTCCTCCATTTTATATCTAATAGACTAGGTCACAATCTAGTCTAATTAGGATTTCATGGAGGAGTTTCGGTGGTGTCCAATTCTTGGATGCCACCTCCTACTTTTTTTTGCATGGAATATCTAAAATCAATGCACAAAAATTAGGATTAATGGGTCGTACAAAAATAAGAAGGCATGGAGAAAAATTTCAAATGGAGAGGAGAGGAGTTTTAGGTTTTAAGGACTCTATCAAATAGAACCCAACTCAAAACCTATTTTCAAATTTGACCAAGTCAAATTTATTTCAAACTCTTCAAAAATTGGGTGCGAAAAACCTTTCTTAGGTATGAAAATGAGTTACATTAAAGATTTAAAATAAAACGTGGGCATGGGCTCTCTTAGGTGGCGCAAGGAAGGAGGAGTCCTAGTCTAACTAGGACTCTCCTATTTTGACTAGGTCAAAACCTTTTGAATCTAATTCAAAATAGTTTTGAGTCAATCTAATTAGTAGACAATCATAATCTAATTAAAAGTCTAATAAAATTAGATTAAATTAAATTTAAATTAAATTTAATTTTTAATTAAATTAGAAATTAGGTGCACTAAGTCCTAATTGAGCTAGGACTTGTTCTCTCTTGCAATTGACTTATCCAATAAATCAATTATACTTAATTTAATTAAATTTAAATTAATTTTAATTAAATATAATTTAATTAAACTTAATTTTTATCCTATTTTTTAATTAAATTAAGCTAATTAGCAATCAAATTGCTAATCGATCCTCCTACAATACTTGCATTAGGTCAAACATCAATCGTATTGATTGTTTGACCTTAGAATGATTCTCAATCATCGATCAACCATCCGATCATGTAATAACCTCTAATGTGTGTAATTCCATAGGTTCAAACCTAAGCTAGTAGTATAGAAACTAATTTTTATACTAATCAAAATGACCATCTAGTAATGATACCCGACGTCCGGATAGGTTGAATGTATGCAAAGCAATATTTTTAGAATCCTGACCTATGGTTGCCATATAATTCATTTTGTTGACCAATAATGCTTAAGATGACTTCGAGTAAGATGTCAATACTCATATCAGTCATCCATATTATGTTTCAAAATTTTGCAAATCCCATGACTCCTCATGAGGATTGCACAAGCATAGGTTTTGCAAAATTAAAACACAGCAAGACATTCTCTTCTTAAACTTAATCAAGAGTGGTCAATCCCATCTTGACTCACACACTTACTCTACAAGTATTTGACTATACCCAAAAATCTTTCGTTGCTACATTAGAAATATAGATATAGGTTGGCACCAAAGTACACTGAGTTGATTGCAAGTCACCATGGTGATCTCAAATTGAAGGGACACTTATATCCATCAACCTTAACTAGCTACTCTTGATAGTAGAGTGCTATATTGATCATGTTCAGTGCAGATGTACTCCTACATCCTACCTGTATGTCATACCAGTATCTTCACACCATTTGGTTATGAGGGCAACCAATGCATATGACGCACAGTGATCTACACTCGATAAGTTATCATTCTTATTAATAACTTATCATTTGATCATAAATAATTTAAGAATCATCCGATAAATTCTTCTTTATTGATTGATTGTGGTTCGAACAACTTCATCATAAGATAGGAGTTTGTTTAAGAAAGAAAAAACTTTTATGATCAATAAGCTGAATAACTATTATTATTTAATATTTTATATACTAATTTCAATCATCTACAACTTAGATGATTGGCTTTAGGACATATTTGCTAACATTTGATTCACATATTAAGGAATTTAAGGGGCTTGGTAGGTGCTCCAAAGATTTGGGGACACAAAGTGTAGTAAGGAACCAACTAAAGATGAAGACTGCAGGGAAGAAGCAACTTCAGGGTCCTAGTCAACTAAGAATAAGACTAGGTAGACTAAGTTGAAGATGAGTAGACCCAGTCTCAGAAGTGGATCGACTATATCTCAAAGAAGAAGCCAAACAAAATGATGTATTTTTGAATCCTTTGATATGGTACATAGGTGAGTCGACTCAGACTGAGATTGGATCGACTCAGTGTTGTGGACAAAGTTGCATGGAATTACTGTTTGGATCTAGGATCAGGTTTGTTCCTAGGTATCTTAAGGCCTAGTTTAAGAGATCTTAAGATGGCTAACTCAGGATTTGGACTGGGATTAAGTCCATGGGATGAGAGCATGCAAGACTTAGACTTTGGTGAGTGCTTTCATGTATAGGTTAACCTAGGAGAGTTTTTGAGCTAGGGTTTATTAGGATTTATGTAAAAATCCTAGGATACATAACCTATTGTATGGTAATAGTTTTGTAAGAGAAATCAATACAGAGATTTTCTCCTTAATTCTCTCTCTTTTTCTCTCTAGTTCCAATGCCAAACCTTAGCATCTCCTAGTATTGCTTCCTTTTTCTTTGTTCTTCAATGTTCTAGTTTAACACCCAAGTCCATGCAAGAAATTGGTCCACGGATGGTATCGAAGTGATACTAGGTTCAACAATTAGTATCAGAGCCCGGTTAAGCATGGAGGAAGAAGAAGAAGATTAGTTTTTCAGTAGAGGATAAGATCTAAAGATTTCTCTAGGTTTTATAAGGAAGGAAGAGATCTTGGGGCTGCTATCCACCCTCTCTAATAAGGTATTTTTTAGATCTACATCTTGTACTATTTTTATTTGGTATGTTCATGGGAAGCATCATCAAGGTTAATTTTAAAAAGTTTGATGGAAAGAAGACTTTCATCATGTGGAAGGTTAGGATAGAGGATCTGTTGATTCAAATGGAATTAGATTTAGTCTTAGAGGATAGACCGAAGGAGATGACCGGCAAATAGTAGGTGTTCTTGAAGAAAAGAGCATGTGCCAGGATTAGGGCTTGTCTGGCAGATGAGTTATTGTATGGTATATTGAAGGAGAGATCATCCAAGGATTTATGGTTTAGGTTGCACTTATTGCATATGGGAAAGAATATGTGCAACAAGTTGATGCTAAAAAAGCAACTATACAACCTTTGGATGGAGGAGGGCGAGGATGTTGCGGATGAGCATGGATTTGCTCAGCAATGGAGTGGAGCTTAAAGAGAAGGATAAGAGTCTATTGCTACTATGTTTGCTACCTGGGAGCTTCGATCCATTAGTGATGATGCTACTATATGGTAAGGAGACACTGGTGTATGAGGAGGTCGTGTCAGTGGTTAGGTCCAATGAGCAGTAGGAGTAGATGGTGAAGGGGGTGGTTCTTCAAGAGGGTTTTGCAGTTTCAAAGAATGCTTAGGAAAGAAAAGAAAAAGAGCGAGTAGGAGGAGCAGAGATAGTCTCGGCAAGGCAGCAAGGAGGCTAAGAAATGCTTCAAGTGTGGTGAAGTAGGGCACTTTAAAAGAGAGTGTCCACATTGGAAGAAGTGCAAAGGAGGAGAAAGGAAGTACATAATAAATTCCATAAGTTTAGTAACTCAAGGTAAAGAGTTGGATGAGCTCATGTTGGTTTTGGAGGAATCTATAGGATGCGAAGGATCCAAATGGCTTCAAGAAGTCCACGGAGTGCTAAGGGTTCGAAGGGACTATATGTTTTGGTGTACAGGATGGAAGCATGGATTTCAAAGTAAAATTATAAAATCACAAAATCAAACCCAAACCCTAGGATCACCTTATTACAATTTAAATCATATAATATGCATATAACATAAATTAGGATATTAGAATACACCTCTTATCGCTTAACCCTAATTTGACCCTGATCGTCGACAGTAGTCCGTCTGGGGTTCCACCAGGTTCCCACATGTTCATCCTCCATTGTTGATCCACACAAAGACTTGATCAAGCTACTAATACAATAAAATCAAATTCATTCAATTTAATTCTTATCGTAAGAATTAAATTTATTTGGGTAGAACCTTTCCTTAGCCTTGCTCTCCTTTTCCTAGCCTTTCCTTGCCTTACCTTCTTTTTTCCTTATCTTCTTAATTTTTCTTTCTAATCTCTTTGTCTTAAAAAAGATTTCTTGTCCTTAATAAAATCTCATCTAGACAAGAGAAGGAAAGAAAGAAAATTGGATAAAAGAAAGTCTTGTAAGAAAGAAGAAAGAAATTAGAATCTCATGGACTCTCGGAGCGCACCCCTATTTATAATGTACGTAGGGGTGCTTCCTCAAAATCTCACACCCTCTCCCTAGGCATATCTCATACCCATTCCATCATCTCATGTCCATCTAAAAAAATCAAACCACGTGGAGTACATGGAATTAATTCAAAGAGGTGTCTTAAAGCAGAAGGACTCTTCAGACTAATTCTACGTAGTTTTCACAAAGAGTCGCAAAACTTCATTTAAGTGGCACCTTTATTGAAGGGATTTGATCAGAGATGAAGGCCACCCAATGGCCTTAAAAGGGTATGCCTCATCTGAAGTGGGGCGTGGAGATAAGGGTGGAAAAGTCAAAGGCCAAAGGGCCTTTGACTTGGTCCAAGGGGTGCCAAGAAGTTAGGGCGACAAGGAGTCCTCCTTTATCCAATTTTTAGATATTTTAAGGAGTTTAAGAAGCAGGACTCTCCTCTGCATCTTCTCATAGATCTAAAAACTTGTAAAAATATTTACATAGAAATAAAAGAGGATAAGGCCAAGGAAGTTGGCGCAAACCAAAAAATCATGCGCTATAACCCCTAGCGCATTAAGTCTCCTCCACGCATCAAGAGAGAGACTCTCTAGCACATGGGACTCTAGTTTTAGGCATCCAATCCCTTGGTCACCTAGCCAAGGGTTAATCTAATTGAAAACCAGATCTGATTTGACCCAAATTGGATCTAATTAGCCCAAATCGAAATTCAATTCGAATTCAATTCGAATCTAGGTGCTAGGGCCTGCAATATGTGCTAGCATATTTGATTTGCAAACATGATTTAATCTAATTAAACCTTTGATCAATTCTCTTTGTGTGTGACCCATTGGATTCCACATTTAGCTAGCAATGGATCCAGGTGTGATTTGACCTAATTTGGTTAGAACTTAACCAAACTGATTTAGGTCAAATTAAGCTGACGCATTTCGATAAATTATAACACTTTTTAATTGATGATCAAATTAAACTCTTTAATTTGATCAAATCCATAAGACATGATTGATGTCTAGTATTGTATTATGTCTACCCAAAAGATATAGAATTTTTATGAAAATACCAAAAATATCCTTCAATAAAAAGTTACCATGCAACTTGATCCTATGATCACCCTGCATTCCGAATATGACTATGGATATTGAATCAAGTCAAATCCAATTTCATATTCATATCTCTCTCAACACATGATGATGATTCAATTAATAAAATATTAAAAATTATTTTTAATTTTCATCATGCTTTGATCAAAGTCTTCTTGAATTATCATTCGATTTAAGCAGGTAGGATGCGATCTCCTCTTACTAGGAGTGATCGATTCCATGTTGACCTGCTCACAACCTTCATATGCAATCCAGCATATCCAAAATATTCTGTACATAACTAAGTCATGAATAAGTATGAACCAAAATATGGATTCATGCATACAAGATTCTATGGTAGTCTCAGGTCAAAGAATTACATGTACAACTCCCACTATAAGATCCATCTATTGACAAGTAGATAAGACTCCATTAAATGTTCTTAAGTCGGATTAATTTAGTAAACTTATTCTCTAATAAGCATCCACATCCTTGTATTAGTGTCAAACACAAGTGATTGTGAGATCAATCACCCTCTCTATTGAGCATACATGATGTGCTAGTCTTTCTAGAAACATTGATCCCTAAACTTAATGTTCCATCAACCAAGAATATTTTAGATTAGGGTTTTAAGATTTTAGGTCTCATAGGTATGATCTCATCATAATCTTAAACCTATACTCCTAATTTATGAGATTTATCATAACCTTAAATGAATAATAAGATGCAGCATATGATGAAATAAATATCTTTATTAATTTAAAATATCATTACATAAATCTGGAAGATAAAAGAATAACCCATCAAAATATATATTTTGATTGGCTTGAGGGCATATTCCTTTCAAGGATAGCGATGGTGATCGAGTTACAATAGCAGGGCCAACAGGATAGCATTGGATGGATGGCCCTGAGAATGACTTCTACAGCATTAGATGGACTTCAGTTTCTGGTAGACCATCAAGCAGAGGTGGCTTCATAGGTGGAAGAAGATGTGGCATGAGTTCAGAGCGGTGGGATGCAAGGGGAGGACTGATATCCCAGCATCGGTGCTAGTATTGCACTGATTTAGGTGGAGCAAAATGTGCAGGTGGAGAGGCATGGCTTTGAAGAGATCATGTTAGGTAAAGCATCAGGTGTAGCGAGTGCCGGTATAGGAATGCTATTATTTTTTTAGGATAAGTGGTGTAGTTGCTGAGCAGAAGAGAACCTACAACAAAGTCCAAGGTGGTGCCAAGCAAGCAAGGGTCTTCGACTATGAAAGTTGTCATCCCAAAGGTCTCCAAGGAAGCTCAGAAGCTCAAAAAAGTTGGTGGTGGCAAGGATGTTCGCACAAGGGGCTGTCAAGATATGCAGTAATAGCGGAATCATGCAGGAGGATATTGCTAGGCTTGCCAAGGCTAGAGACACTAAGATAGAGATTGTAGGAGTTGGTATAGTGTGCCCAAGCCTTGGAAGGCCATGAGAGGAGTCGGGGCGTTGGCTTTGGGAGACTAGAAAAAGTGTAGTCCAAGGACTAGGATAAGAATGGTCCTAGGGTGGAGGCAGTATGTAGCTCTCCATAGGCTTGAGGTCTAGGTATTTAGAACTTTGAGGGGCTTGGTAGGTACTCCAAAGATTTGAGGATACAAGGTGGAGTAAGGAACCAACTAAGGATAAAGACTGCAGCAAAGAAGCAGCTTCAGGGTCTTAGTCGACTTAGAATGAGATTAGGTCGACTAAGTTAAAGATGAGTTGATCTAATCACAAAAGTGGATCGACTATATCTCATAGGAGAAGCCAAACAAAAAGCAGTGTTTTTGGATCCTTTTAAAGATGAGTTGACCTTGTCATAGAAGTGGATCAACTATGTCTTAGGGAAGAAGCCAAACAAAAAGCAGTATTTTTGGATCCTTTGGCATGGTACATGAGAGACACTTAAATCAAGTCACTAGAGAAACTAAATATTATAATAATTGATGTTATTTTATTAAAATTTAATGCTCTCTAGTCTATTTTATAGGTAATCAAGAGTTTGGACTCATACAACTCAAATTGGATTTTAATTGGTTTAGATTCAAGTGAACCAGATAATTAGCTCAAGGGCTAATCAAATCCGAGTGTGAATATGACTTAAAGATCAAAGGTCTAGATTAGAAGATAATCTTTCAAATGGATCCATGTGTGAATATGACTTAAAGATCAATGACTTAGAAGTAACTCATTAAAGATCTAAGGGTCAACATCCAAGGAGCCATTCATCTACTCTCTTCCTTTAGTCCCATATCTAGAAAATATAAAAGCCTCCTCCCTTCTAACACTTATAAATAAACCTCAATGCCTCTACCCAAAAATCAATGAAGCCAATGCCCAAGTTCTCTCCAAGCTATTATCTTCCTCACTTTCTCTCTTCTTTAAAAGTCTAGGGGAGGTACTAATCCTAGCACGCCTTCTATCAAATCTAGGAGATCCTAATCCTATTGTTGCTATCCTTCTTTTTCATATTTTCATACTTTCGTCTACCTTTCTTCCTTGGAGTTTCAAAACCAAGCCTTCCAACCATCCTACCGCTATATGCATAAAGGAAGATGAAAGGATTCAAGGAGGCATATGTACCATCGGGTGTAGTTAGAAGATCAACTTAGTTTAGTTGTCTTGTATCGCACTTTTATTTCTTTTTTTATATATATTTTATTAATAAAAAATATTTTTATTATTTTTTTAGTTTTTTAAATTTTTTTTATATTTTCAAAACAATCAACTAAGATCCCTGCAGATACAATCCTAACTCACCCTATCTACCTAGTAGTGAGTAGGGTTAATTTTGGTGTGCTATGATATGCATTAAATTTTTACATCATTGCCGGGGATCTTGACGTGATTGTTTTGAAAAGAAAATTTATAAAATATATTAAAAAATTATTATATTTTATTACTTTCTAGGTTTTTATTTCTTGCTTTAGATTGCTTTACTGCTTTTCTAGTAAAATAATTTCCTACCTTTGACTTTTTGCCTATTTTAGACTTGCATTTTATTTCTACAATAATTTACTTTCTTTCTAATAGATTCTCTATAAAAAATCAAAATAAAAAAAATATTGCTTTATTTTATTGCATAGTTATTTTATATGCTTGATTGCCTTATTTGCTTTACTGCTTTATATTCCTAGTTGATTATTTCCTTCTTTTGTACTCTTGTTTTTCATGCTTATTTTGTTGATTAGTAATTTATCTTTTCTTATTAGTTAACTTACTTTAATTGCTTAATTATTTTCTATTTACTCTTTTTAAAATTTATATCTTATATTACTTTTCATATATGGTAGATTTACTGCTTTCTACCTAGATTACTTTATTTGCAAGCATAGAAAAATTTTCTGCTTTCTAATCCTTAGAATAATTTACTGCTTTATATAATTAGTGATTTTCTACTTTCTAAGTAGATTAGATTTCTTGACTTTTATTTAGATTACATAGTTACTTTATTTTACATAAGTAATTTACTACTTATTATTTCTAGTGATTTTCTACTTTTTATAGTTTAGAATAATTTACTATCCTGAAAGTGGATTTGATTTCTTACTTTATTTGTAGATTACCTGGTTGTCTTTTAATCTTAGCATAATTTACTTCTCATTTAATTAGATTCTCCAAGTCTCCTCAAATCTAATTAAAACCTACCTTTTATTCTTCTTGCTTTAAATAACCTAGAATAAAAAAAAATAAAATATACATCTCATAACACTTAATTAATATAGAGAAACCTAAAATACAATAAAAGAACTCAACATGTTTGGACACCTTTTCTAATTGCACTGCATCTTTTATAAAATACATTAAGGGCACTTAATCCAATTAAATAAGATAAGATGGGGATTTGATCACCCCTCCTTAGTCCAAAAATTACTATCCTTTGTATTGCATTGATCTAAATCTTTACATTAAAATCAATTAGATATTGATCCTTAAGAATTTCGAGCTCAATAGGACAAGCAACCCTGAGAGTTGGACCAAGTTAAACATGGTCAGCTAGTTGGTGTCTAGGCAAGTTATTTTTGGGATGACTGAAAATGAAGGAAGGTAGTTTATAATTGATTTCATTCGCTGACCTGGCTAATTTAATTATTATCTAAGGAAAGCAATAGGGAAACTCCCATCGACTTTACACTTACTTGGCCAGTTGGTTGGTCAAGCTCCAATCGAGAGGGCTTGAAGACCGGAATAGTTGGAAGCTATCTAGAGCTAGGATAACCTTAGGATAGATAATCCACTATGTGCTAACATGACTGCAATTAAAATCTAACCACAACTAATTCTTCTTTCTCTTCTTAGCTTTAGGACTCTTTAGCTTCTCTTCTTTAGGACTCTTTTCTCTCTTTCTTCCCCTTTTCTCCTCTTCTCTTTCAAAGAAAAAAAAAAACTTGCTGAAATTAGAACTTGGTTAGATCTTTTGGGTGCATGTTAGGATGTTGATCATTACAACCTAATTTATGTCCACTAGACTTAGAACCAGAAAGAATGATTTGAACAAATCAAGTCAAATTCATGGATCTAAATCAAGACAATGAATCACCACAATAATTAAGGGATCTTACACCTATTCTCCTTACATCCAAGTGCCGCCTATAGAGGCATCGCACTATGAGATTAAGTCCAGTGTAATCCAAATGCTTTAATCTTTCTACAGACTTAATAATGAGGACCTGTGCAAGCATCTGGATGAATTTTTTGAGATTTATTCAACTGTCAAAATCTAGAACTTCTCAGATGATGCCCTTAGGTTAAAACTATTCTCATTCTCTCTTAGGGATAAAGCCAAATATTGGCTGAACTCAATCACTATTTCAACCTAGGACCAGCTTCAACGAAAATTTTTCAAGAAGTATTTTCCTATTGAAAAAATGAATCAAATTAGAAAATCTATAACCATTTTTTTTCAGATGGAGTGGGAGATATTCCATAAGACCTGGGAGAGGCTCAAAGACCTTATCTAAAAATGTCCTCACCATACTATTTCTAAATGACAACTTGTCCAGTGCTTTTATGATAGTTTAATGAAAAAAAATAAACAAATGGTTGACTCATCTTGTGGTGGGATGTTTATTTTTAAAAGTGAGCATGAGGCCTGGCAGCTTTTTAAAGCCTTAAGTGAGAATTTATTGCATTACATTACTAGGAAAGCTTCCACATCAAGATCCAAAAGAGGTGGGTTGTATGAAGTTGGTCGATCGGTAGGCATCCATAGCAAGGTGGATGAAATAATCTCTTAAAAACTCAATCGACTACTGTAAGTCAGTTACACCACCTCTTTCCCATCTATACAAGTACAAGATGCTTGCTTGATTTGTTCAAGACTCACCCATTCTATAGGTGATTGCCCAGTCGCATACCAATTTTCTAAGCTTGTTTAGGAGCAAGCCTACTAAGCCCAAACCCATAATGCTCCTAGATCAATAAACAATCCATATTCAAATACCTACAACCCCGGCTAGAGGAATCACCTAAATTTCTCTTTGAAATTATAAAATATAGTCAACTTGATTCCACAGAGACACAATTATCAAGAATCATAGAATATGAATCCATCTTATAGCTAGCACTAGCATACCTCACGGTCTGTACCTAATTACAGCCTTTCTTTCGAGGAAGACATTCAACAAATCCTTCGCTCCCACACCCAGACAATTGTAAAGCTAAAAATCCAAATAGGTCAACTAGCCATTATTTTCAGTAGGAGGGAGGATGGTAAATTGCCTAGACAACTATTGGAAATCCAAGAGGGCAGTCCATGGCTGAGAGCTCCAATGCTCCAGAAATCCTCCATGAACATTTAAAAGCCATTATGACTTTAAGAAATAGGAAGACCTTAGAATAGCCATCACAAGAACCTTTGACCAACCCTAAACCAAGCAAGAAAAGGAAGGATGAGGACCTAAAAATGGGGAATGAATCAATAATGCAAACACCACCTTACCTACCTAAAGCCCCATTTTTGAGTGCCCTAAAAGCTCTAATTCCTGTAGATAAGAAGAGAGGGAAACTAGATGAGATATTGGAATTATTTAAACAAGTTCAAATTAATCTCTTCCTTTTGGATACAATCAAATAGATCCCAGCATGCACAAAATTTTTGAAGGAATTATGCATCCAAAAATATAAATCTCGATCATAGCTCCCAAAGAAAGTTTGCCTTACCAAATAGGCTAGCTCGATCTTCCAACACACTACCCCTCCAAAGCTTAAAGATCTAGATGCCCCTATTATTTCCTACAATATAAGAGATTTTCACATTGAACAAGCTCTCCTGGACCTAGGGGCAAGTGTGAACCTTTTATCTAGCTTGGTATATGAACTCTTTGATTTTGGAGAACTAAAACCCACGATGGTCATCTTGCAGTTAGCTAATAAATCAATTAATTAAGAAACCATGTGGGATGCTTGAGGATATTTTGGTCAAGGTAGATGAGTTTTATTTTCTAGTTGATTTTTTAGTCCTCAACATGAGACTAAGTAGCAACTCGAGGCAAATTTTCATTATCTTGGGCAGACCTTTCCTAGCTCTGGCAAATGCATGCATCAACTGTAGGATAGGAGTTATGGATGTATCATTTGGAATAAGAAACTAAGACTAAATATATTTGGCACATCTCCAAAATCATCAATGGATAATTGCTTTGAAATAGATATATTTGAGGACATCATAAAGGAAGCAACATCAATGATTTTTGCACACAATTCCCTAGACACCCACTTTGGAATGGATGACTATAATATGGAGAGAGGTAGCAAAAAATTGAATGCTCTAGTTGATACACTAGATGCTGAAATCACTCCCCCTTGGACAATCAAGTACGAGCCATTGCTTGTATTAGCCAATACACCTATAGCCCCATCATTAGAATCACCACCTGCACTAGAATTGAAGCCACTTCTTACTGTACTCAAGTATGTGTTCTTAGGATCCAATGACACCCTTCTAGTGATCATTACATCAGATTTGACCCTAGATCAGGAAGCATAATTGGTTGGTGTTCTAAAAGAACATAAAGAGGCTATTGTTTGGTCCATTATCGATTTAAAAAAAATTGACCCCTCCAACTGTATGCACCACATTCATTGCAAGGTTGATGCCAAACCCTACCAAGACAAGTAGGGAAGATTGAACTCGAACATGTAGAAAGTAGTGAAGAAAGAGGTGATAAAGTGGTTAGATACTGAAATCATCTACCCCATATCCGATAGTAAATGGGTTAGCCCCACCCAAGTAGTACCTAAAAAATTAGGTATTACTGTGGTAGAAAATGAAGAAGATGAACTGCTTCCTACTCGCATACCATCTAGTTAGCGAGTGTGCATTGACTATAGGAAACTAAATGCTGTTACTAGGAAGGATCATTTTTCATTACCCTTTATCGACCAAATCCTAGAATGACTAGTGGGTCAACATTTTTTTCATTTCTTGGATGGTTATTCGAGATACAATCAAGTACTTGTATTCTTGGATGATCAAGAAAAGACCATCTTCACTTACCCATATGGCACCATCGCTTTTCGATGTATGCCATTCGGACTCTACAATGCATCTGCTATATTTGAGTGGTGCATCATGGTCATTTTTTCGAATATGATGGATAAATATCTTAAAATTTTCATGGATGGTTTCTCCATATTTGGACCCATCTTTGAGGATTTTCTCCATAACCTCTCCAAAGTTCTTAAGCACTGCATGGAGACAAATTTAGTCTTAAGTTGAAAAAAAAGCCATTTTATGGTTCGAGAAGGAATCATATTAGGGCATATTATTTTCAAAAAGGGAATTAAGGTAGATAAAGCCAAAAATTGAGATAATCTCAAAACTACCATCCCCCACTTTGGTTCGATAAATATGTGTTAGATGAGTGCCCTAGAAGCCATATTAGCTAACACTTATAATAACTTTTTAGGGATACTTTTATATTTTGATTTAAAATTAATAAAGAATTATTTTCTTCTATCATATTATGTGTAAAGTGTCTGAGATACATCCTTTGAGTTAATAGACATGATAATTCATATTTTCGAGAGTTAAAAATTTAACATATGAATTTTCATAATTGACTCATAAACTGCTCCCAATCGTAGGATCATTACGAGGATGGTGATCAATCTAAAAGATTGGTGTACGATCACTTTGTTAGGATGGATGAGTCTAGAGTTTATGGTGTGGATATACCAAAGCAAGAGTATGAGTACTCATTGAGAATGAGGGCTCTGAGCATGACCACCTCGAGTAGTCATAAGGGAGTCTACTTTCTCATCAATGACTAAGCTCAATGCTGCAATTATGTATCTGGTTCTTTGATCTGAGGTGCATTAGTAGTTCATCTTGAGTGTATTATAGTTTGACTATACCATAACTCGATCTTCTAGCCATTCAAAATTCTAAGGTGTATATTGACTATAGCATATTCATTATAGGAACTGGATCGCACCATGATGAGATCTATAAACCTTGATAGAGGAGTAGTCTTATGATGATCATGAGATCGATTTCTTAATCCCATGGCCATAGTAGTATGATATAATAGAAAAAAGTTTTCTATTAGGGTTTCACATTGGACTCGAATCGAATGATTCAATCATATGATAGGGTGGTGGGTTTGACGAGTTAACCTTAACTCTAATCCTATTAGGGCTCATGATAGAAGAACCCAATCACACAGATAGCTGCATCGAGAGGTTCACATTTGATTCTGATGAGTTGTGACCATATACTACTAGGTATCGCTGATAGATTTTGAGAGCAATTAGAATGATCTTAATGATCAATCATTCTAATTGGATGAACCAAAAAAATTTTGGTCCATCAAAAGATGTTTTAATGATATCGATGATAAAGATTGCAACATTTCTCATTACTACACAAAATTGAATCAAACTTGATCACACAAATAAGGGTTTGGGTCTAGATGTCATCAATTAAGCTTATTCAGTTTGATTGATTTGGATTAGATTCAATTAGGTTCAAGAAAATCATGCTAGCACATGATTAAGCCTAACATTCTTCTTCTGTAATCATTTTAGTTCGTCTCAATTGAGTCAAATTGGATTTGGCTCATTCGAGAACCCTATTTGGATTTGTCCTGGTCTGATTGGAGTATGTCCATATCAAAAAAGTATTATCTTAATCCATCATATAGGAATAGGACAAGACTTTCTCAATCTTTTAGGACAAGGTTCAAAGGTTGACCTGGATGCAGGAAAGAAGGGAGAGGGGGCATGCACCTCTTGAAGAATTTCTAAGGGCATGCACCCTTAGGTGATTTCATAAGAGAAGAGAGGGCTCATGTTCCCTTAGGCATTCGCCCCATATGGATAAGGGAGATGCTAGGTCAAAGAGACTTGATGAAATCAAAGTCTCTAAGGGATTAGTTGCTTGTGCCACCCTGCTTCCTATCCATTTGATTCACACCTATTTTCTATGAATTTTGTGTGACAAAATCAGAAGAATTAGAGGGTGGGCCATGGAAATTAAATATAGAGTCCTTCTACATGTCATCTTTGACTTGGTCAAAGTTGCATGCGAAGGGACCCATGGTTTGGTCTATTTAAATGACCCTATGCAAGCTTTGTGCATTGCAATTCCATACGGCAAAGCCCTACCACTCTCTTCATTTCCATGCCCCCTCATCCTCCTCCTCTCCCTCTTGTCCATGCCCAAGTGGTTGGGCAAAACAATGAGAGAAGATCCAGGTCCTGTAGGTGCCAAGTTCTACGAGAGACGACATAGTTCGTGAGATGAGTGTGCAGCATTCAATATTCATTTTGAAGGCTCTACGGACCAGATCCAGATTTGATCTTTGGAGATCAGATTCAAGAGGAGAAGACACCCAGAATGAGCTTGAGTGGACTATAGTAGAGGCAAGGCATGTGCACAGCTAGATCCAGAACTATGGGTGCTAATAGATCATCAGTAGGGTAAAGGGATTAACCAATCTAAGGTAACAAGTATTGTTACTCTTTTGACTTAATTTTAATTTTTATTTTTATTTTTAATATTAGATTATTAAGATTATATTTAAAAACTCTTAGATTTTATTAGAATTTATAGAAAAAATTTTAAAATTTTTGGCTATAGATCTGATCTGATCAGATAGATCTTGCGGCGAAAAACTAGGTTTTTCCTACAACTAGTATCAGAGCTGCATTTACAGTTCTTCAGATCTACTTTAGATCTAATTTATAATTTTTTTATGATCTAATATTAATGATTTAAGATGTCATATTAGATGTGATCAAATATGAAATTAGTAGATTAAAAAAAATTAATTAATATATGAGATATATTTGATGCATGTCTAGACTAGGTTTATAGAATTATTCTATAAATTGTCTAGAATAGAATTTTATATGATATGACTAATTAAAATTTTATTTTTTAGATGTTATATCAGATATATCAGATCTGAGAACATGCATATGAATGTTTAAATTTTTGACACATGAGATGTATATGAAGCATGCATAGTTAGATCTGTAATTTTATATATGATATATGTTATAGATCTAATATTATTATAGTGTAATTGTTATTTCTGATTAAAGCATTTTTCTTGGCCGTCCGGTCATAAGAGTAAGAAGGGTTTAAAAGGTTCTCTCTTTCCATTTGATGGGATGCTCTTATGATATATAGGGATGCTACGTGTCTGTCCTTAATCAAAAATTAAAAAATTATTTTTTTGTAAAATCCTAGATCTTCAAACTCTAGGATCTTTTTTTATACATATTTTATTTATAAATCTAAACTTAATTAAGAATTAAGATTATAAAATTAATTAGATCTAAAAATTATGAATTTTTAGATCTAAGACATCTTCATAAATTTAGGTTCGGATGTGGGTAGCTCAATTAGGTATAACAGTTGATCAAACCAAATCAAGAGTTGGTTAGGTGGGATCAAGAGTTCTTAGATTTGACCAGTCTAGTAGGATTAAGTCTGGATCAAGGTCGATTCATAGCTATATATGGTCGATCAAGTCAAGACCTAATTTGGCTCCACGGTTTGAGCCTAGATTGTAGGCTAACCCAATCAGTTCTGATTCGATAATTTGGTGTCTAAGGTAAGTTTGGCAAATATGACTGACTGACTTTTAATTGGGAGCTACTCGATCTAAATATGTTCTTATTGAGTTAATGGCATATCCTTCCACCGGTCTTACTTACCTGGCCATTTGGGTCGACCAGTTATGGTTTGAGGTGGCAAACGATTCGAGCTAACCCATGCCACTAGGTTAGACATAATTATTATGACTAAGTCAAGTCATGTTTAAGAGATCTAAATCAAATCTTTCTAAGAAAATATTAAGTCATAGGTCTTCCACCATTATAAATATGCGGATCCTTTTCGAGGTTAATTATTCTCGCCTAGTTACAGTGGTCCAGTTGCACCAAGAAGATGCAACCATGTCTATTAAGCATTGGATGCTATAGGTTGGATGATGGGTTAGGCTCAATATTCTGGATACAGTGAGAGATCCAATCAAGAATCCAATTCATATAAATGGTGGATCTGACTTAACTAAGGATTGGAGTAATATTTTGGGCATGGTGAGCTTCATGAATTAGAGATTAGGTTTGGGTGCACCATGATTAAAAAATCATTGGACAAGAGTTGTCTATTTATCGATTGATCCATTACAAATAACTGTTAGGTAAGGTGATGAGCTAGTCAATGGGATGGCATCATCCACTAGAAATCTATGATCATGAAGATTTTTATATCTCTACCAAGAAAGTATAGGGATTCGAGAAAATAGTAGAAGCCTAATTTATTCAAAAATAAAATCTCTAAACAAATTGGTTAAATCTAATTAAAAAGTCTAACTAGAAACTTTGACTCTTTACAGAAAAATGTCTACGTCAAACCTACAAGCTCGAATCCTAGACACCCACAGAGTGACCAGACCCAATTACAAAGATTAGCTCAAAAACTATAAAATTATTTTGAGTTCTAAGAAGCTAACCTATGTATTGGACCAGGACCCCCCACCTTACCAACATGTCCAACCGCTGAACAGAGAGTGTATCTGGAGAAGTGGATGAACGATGATAATAAAGCTAGGTACTACATGTTGGACTCAATGTCTGATGAGCTACAGCGCCAACATGAAGACATCAAGATTGCTCACCAAATGTTGGCTCACCTACAAGAGTTATTCAGTGAGCAGAGTCACGCAGCCTAGTATCAAGTCTCTCAGAGACTTTTTAAGGCACAAACACGTGATGGACAATTGGTCTAAGATCATTGTTTGATAATGATCAAGGATCTAGTGGAGCTTGAGAAGCTTGGTGTCATGTTAGACCAGGATCTGCAGATTGATGTGATCCTACAGTCCTTGACTATGCATATGGGTAGTTCATCATGAACTTTCATATGCATAAACTGCAATGTACCTTAGCTGAACTTATGAATATGCTGGTTACTATTGATCTTTCTATGAAAGGTTCAAAAGGCTCGGTTCTTACTATGGAGTGAACTTCCTCCAAAAGAAAATCTTTTAGAAAGAAGAAGTCTGCAAAGAAGCAGAAGGTAGAAGGATGGAAGAAGAAAGGAGAACCAAAGAAGAAGGCTGCTAACAAAGAAAAGTATTTTCATTGCAACACTGATGGCCATTGGAAGTGGAACTGCCCTTTATACTTGCCCAGCCTAAAGAATAAGAAGGAGGCAGGTCCTTCTGGAGGTATGCTCATCATTGAATCTAACTTTAAGATTTCTTCTACATCCAGCTGGGTGCTTGACTCTGGTTCTAATGCTCACTTATGCACTTCCATGTAGGATCTTAAGAAGAGCAAATGGCTGAGGGATGGTGAGATGATCCTGCGTGTCAAAAATAGAGTAAGAGTTACTACTGTGGCCATGAAAATCTACTCTCTTCGACTATCATCTAGTTTAGATTTAGTACTTAGAAATTATTATTATGTACCTATAGCAAGTAGAAATTTAATTTTTGTTTCTTGCTTAGTATAGGAAGGTTATGTAATTAGCTTTCTTAAGGACCACTGTACTATTCTTTTTGAAAGAAAAAATTGCAAGTGGTTTCTTAATTAATGGTCTCTATCAATTGCATGTTAATATCTCTGTATTTAATGTCGAGCAAAATATGAATGCCATAAGATCTAAGCGACCTAGGGATAGTCTAAATAAAAGGTATCTATGGCACCTTAGGCTATGTCATATACTGGAAGACAAGATTAACAAATTGAAAAAATTTAAACTAATCAATCCATTGACTTTTGAGTCATATCCGATTTGTGAATCATGCCTTCAAGATGAAATGACCATGCTCCCTTTTGTAGGACATGGGAAAGGGCCACAGACCTACTTATCTTGGTACATACAAATATGTGTGGCCCATTTGATGTGCCAGTCAGAGGTAATTATGTCTACTTTATTACTTTCATCGATTGATCTTTCTTGGTATGGGTATATGTACTTGATGCGACACAAGTCTGAAGTCTTTGAAAAGTTCAAGAAATTCAGACATGAAGTAGAAAAGCAAATTGAAAATTGCATTAAGGTTCTTTGATCAGATTGAGGAGGTGAATATCTTAGTCAGAAATTTCTAAACTATCTTAAGAAAAATGGCATGGTCTCATAGTGGACTTCACCTAGAATGCCTCAACTCAACGAGATTTCAGAATGGAGGAACTAGATTCTATTAGATATGGTCTGATCCATAATGAGCTTCATGGACCTTTCTGAGTTTCTTTGGGAACATAGTCTAAAGATAGCTATATACGTACTGAATAGGGTTTCTTCTAAAACTATTCTCACCACACCATCTGAGATATAGCATGGTAAGAAACTAAGTCCGAGTCATCTCAAAATTTGAGGTTGTCCAGCCCATGTCAAGAGATAGCAGGCAGATAAATTAGAGTTTAGATCATTTAGAGCTCGATTTGTTGAATATCCTAAAGAGTCGTTAGGATATTATTTTTATCTTCTAGAAGACCATAATATAATTGTGAGTCGACATGCCATTTTTCTTGAAAAATAGTTTATTCAAGATGGTGACATCGAAAGATAAATTAGGCTTAAGAAGAAAGTCTCCGAACAACAAAGAGCTAAGGAACCTATGAAACCTAATCAGATTGAGCCAGTCAAAACACAACCTCCTCCACCTCGTAGGTCAAGTAGGATTTTTCATCCTCCTGAGAGGTACTTAGGTACCATTTTAGAGGATGTAGAGAAAATGTTCGCCACAAAAAATAAGATTCATGGTGATGATCCCAAAATCTATAAAGAGACGATATCTGATATCGACTCCCAGAAATGGTTAGAGGCAATGAGGTTAGAGATTGATTCAATGCGCTCGAACCAAGTCTAGACCTTTGTAGATCCACCTAAAGATATAGTACCTATTAGATGTAAATTAATCTTCAAGACAAAGATAGATGCCGATGGAAGTGTAGAGACATTCAAAGCCAGGCTAGTAGCAAAAGATTATAGTAAGCATGAAGGCATTAACTATCAGGATACATTTTCACCAGTAGCCATACTTAAATCCATCCATACACTGCTTGCTGTTATAGCATATTTTTATTATGAAATATAGCAGATGGATATGAAAATGACATTCCTAAATGGATATCTTGAGAAAGATATCTATATGGAACAATCACTTAGTTTTACATCTAGTGATAGTGATCACAAGGTCTGCAAGCTATAAAAATCCATATATGGACTTAAGCAAGCATCTTGAAGCTGGAATACTCATTTTAATGATGTGATAAAATCGTTTGGTTTCATTAAAAGCAAGAAGGAGCTATGTGTCTTCAAAAAGGTCAGTGGGAGGACTATTGTCTTCCTCATATTGTACGTGGATGATATCCTCCTAATTGGAAATGATATTTCCATATTGACATCAGTCAAAACATGGTTGTTAAAAGAGTTTTCTATGAAAGACCTAAGAGAGGTATCCTTTATATTGGGAATAAAGGTCTATAGGGATAGACCGAATAGGATGCTAGGTCTATCATAGAAGATGTATATAAGACCTAAGAGAGGTATCCTTTATATTGGGAATAAAGGTCTATAGGGATAGACCGAATAGGATGCTAGGTCTATCATAGAAGATGTATATAGAGGATGTAAGCACACAAACTGGAATCACCTCTCTTTGATACCAATTGATGTTCGATGATATCGCTTGAACACCAATCATCTCTGCCATCACAAGCTCCGATACCATGTTGCGGAAGCTCCTGATCTTTAGCACGAACTTGAAGGAACCTATGACATTCTCTATGGGCAGCAAATCACCGATCCTCCACCTAGATCTGTGATGGGGCACCTCCCTCTTAGGGCTTGAGGGAGATGTCCCCCTTCTCTAGGGCTTCTTCAAGAATCCTAGGGCGGCAACTCTAGAGAGAAGAGAGTTGAGGAAGAAAAGGTTTGTATTTCATAGTATAATGAAACCCTAATAGAACCTATATATTTATACATAGCCATTAGGCCCGACCAAAAAACTATGCAGCTAACCCAATATATGAAAGCACTCACCGAGCCCAAGTCTCACATGCTTTCATCTCCTAAATCTAATTCCAACCCATATATGAATTAGCCCCCTTAAGACCTCTCAAACCAGACCTTAAGATCCCTAGGATCAACCAAGACCCTAGCCCAAAACAGACCCTCATGTAACTTTGCTCGTGCATTGATCTGACTCAGTCTCAACACTAAGTTGGCTAAGTTCCACTAGGTCGGCTCAGTCTGAAGTTGAGCTAGCCTAGTTCTATGCCGTGCTAGTAGTCCTGAATGCATAGCTCTCTATTTTGCCTATGCACTGAGACTTAGTCGACCCAGTTTTTGGACTGAGCCAACTAACCTACAAAAAATCTTTTTTCTGTAGTCTTGAATCTCCAGCTTTGATTCCTTGCTTCATCTGGAATCCTAGGTCTCTGAAGCACCAACCAAGCCCTTGGAATTTCCAAAGCCAGCCCCCTAACTCCTCCCATGGACTTCCAAGGCTTGGGAGTACCATAAATCCTCACAATCTCCACCTTGGTGCTCCCAAGTCTTGGCAAACCCCTCGACAATGACCTCCTACATGATCCCGCTGTCCCTGCGCACTCGGTAGCCCCTTGTGCAATCATCACCTCCGTCAATCCTCTTTAGCTGTTGTGTACCCTTGAGGCCTTTGGGATGACCGCCTCCACCACTGAAGACCTAGGCTTGCACCTCTGCACCATCTTTAAATTGTAGGATCTCTTCTACTTAGCAGCTGCATCACTTTTCCTGGACTATCCTGGAGAATCCGCAACATTTCTGTACCGACACTCACTATAAATCCTGACACGATCTCCTCAAAACTATGTCTATCCTCCTACACATGCCGCTCCACCTAGAACTGTGCATCACCAGCACTAATGCTAGGATATCGATCCTCCCGCACCCCTCTGCTTTGAACTCATGTCAAATTCCTCTCCAACAGTGAAGCCACCTCTCTAGAGCTCCATCTATATCTGAAGTCCATCTGATACTGCAGAAGCCAACTTTATCATCGAGTCCCTCGAGGCCAACCACCCAATGCTGTACTATTGGGCCTACTGCTGTATCTTGAACACCATCGCTGTCCCTTCGAACCCTCCGTACTCTATAGACCCCTTTGAAGCCATCTCGGATACCTCTGCAACCTGTGAGCACCTCCAAAACCTAAGAGCTCATCCAACTCTTCTAAATTCAGCAACTAAATCCTAGAAAATTCCATCATAGTCCTCTTCTGCCCCTACACTAGCCATCGCTTCAGTTGCACCCGAAGAACCATCCTCCACCTGAACCACGACTCTTCCTGATGCCCCTGCAGAAGAAATCTGATCCATGATACTCCTAGCTGCCTGAGACTTCTTGGTACTCCTTGAGACCCCCTGGCTCTCCTTGAGACCTGCACCTAGTCTCCCTGAGATACCACTGACACTCTCTATTGAGATACACTCCTCGACTACTGCACCATCGAGCCTCTCTCAATCCCATGCCTCTAGGAAAATGCTACTGCAGCACTCCAGTGCTCCCTGACTCATCTTTGCACTGCTTTATAGCCGTCCAACCTTAATCTATTGGACCTCCATGGATCATCTATCTCCATCACTCCTAAGGCTTTGCAAATTCATGCTCTGGTCTAACCGCTGAATACATCTCCAACTACTTTCTTGCCTTCCAGACATCGAAGGATGTATAGTCATTTCTGCAGCCTTCCTTCGATCATTATCCCTTAAAAAATCTCTCTTCAACAACCTTACACTGCCCATCTTCCTAGAGAATCATGATGCTCTCTATTGCTTCCTCGACTGCTGCATCTTCGACCCTTTCTCAGCCCTGCATCTTCAAGAAAATGCTACTACAGCACTCCAACGCTCCCTGCCTATCATAGAACCATCATACACTCTAGCATTTTCACCAAGACCAATCAGTAAATCATGCACCAAATCCTTCCACCCCAGAAAAATCCTTTCTTGTTAATCCTCTCAACCTCCACCTTCAATCCGCTGCTCTTGATTGGCCAAACCACAGCAAGAACAAGAAAGATTTGAGACATACCATGAAATCCTTGTGCATATTTCTAATTTTACCTTGTATGACTTCTCCTTACCTTCCATGCACCATCAGGCTCTGAAACCTGGCTCTTTCCATACACTATCAGGCTCTGAAACCTGGCTCTGATACCAAATGTAAGCGCACCAACTGGCATCATCTTTCCCTGATATTAATTGATGTTCCATGATATCGCTAGAATGCCAATCATCCTTGGCATCACAAGCTCTGATACCATGTTACGAAAGCCCCTGATCTTTAGCATAGACCTGAAGGAACCTATGACATTCTCTATAGACAGCAAACCATCAATCCTCCATCTAGATCTATGATGTGGTGCCTCCCTCCTTGGGCTTGAGGAAGATGCCCTCCTTCTCTAGGGCTTCTTCAAGAACCCTAGGGCGGCAACTCTAGAGAGAAGAGAAGAAGAAAGTTAAGGGAGAAAAGATCTATATTCCACAGCATCATGAAATTCTAATACAACCTATATATTTATACATAGCCATTAGGCTCGACCAAAAAACTCTTCGGCTAACCCAATATATGAAAGCACTCACCGAGCCCAAGTCTCATATGCTCTCATCCCCTGAATCTAATTCCAATCCATATATGAATTAGCCCCCTTAAGATCTCTCAAATCAAGCCTTAAGATCCCTAGGATCAACCCAAAACCTAGCCCAAAATAGACTCTCGCATAACTCTACCTGTGCATTGAGCCCGCTCAGTCTCAGCACTGAGCCGGCTAAGTTTCCCTAGGTTGGCTCAGTCTAAAACTGAGTCAGCCCAGCTCAGTGCCGTGCCAGCAGTCCCAAATGCGCAGCTCTCTATTTTGCCTATGCACTAAGACTTAGCCGATCTAATTTTTGGACTAAGATGGCTAACCTGTAGAAAATCTTCTTTTTACAGTCTTGATTCCCTAGCTTTGGTTTCTTACTTCACCTTGAATCCTAGGTTTTTGAAATACCAACCAAGCCCCTGGAATCTCCAGAGCCAACCCCCTGACTCCTCCCATGGCCTCTCAAGATTTGGGAGTACCACAAATCCTTACAAAGGAGGTGCTGAAGAGGTTTAGCATGAAAAACTCCAAGAGAAGATTAGTGCCCTTTAGATATGGCATTCATCTCTACAAAAAGATGTGTCTCAACACACATGAGGAGATTGAACGTATGAGCAAGATCGCTTATGCTTCGGCAATAGGGTGCCTCATGTATGCCATGTTGTGTACATGACTTAATATCGTGCATGTTGTGAGTGTCATGAGTAGATATCAGTCAAATTCAGACGAAAAGCACTGTACTTCTGTAAAGTGTATCTTTAGGTACTTAAGAAGGATAAAGGATATATTTTTGGTCTTTGGTAATGGGGAACTCCAGGTCCAAGGGTATATAGACTTAGACTTTATGTTTGATATAGATGATTGAAAGTCGACATCTGGTAGTCAATTTGTATAATGGTGGTGCTGTTAGCTGGAAGAGTTCCAAGATGATAGTGATCGTAGACTTCACAAATGGAAGCTGAGGACATCACTACTTTGAAAGATACAAAAAAAGCATTCTAGTATAAGAAGTTTATTGCAAAGCTCGGGATGATGCCATCGGATGCCGTCCCTTTGTACTATGGCAACAATAGTGCCATAACCCTAGCTAAGAAGCCAAGGTCTAATCAGAAGTCAAACATATCAAGCAATGATATCACCTCATCCATGATTACTTTAAGAAGGGTTACGTCGAAGTCAAGAGAGTCGACACCATAGATAATGCAGCAGATCCACTGACGAAGCCATTGAACCAGCCAAAGATCAAAGCCCATTTTGAGATGATGGGACTTAGATTTATAGCCAATTAGCTTTAGATTAAGTGAAAGTTTATTAGATGAGTGCCCTAGAAGTCAGATTAACTGATACTTATAATACACTTTCTAGGGATACTTTTATAATTTTGACTTAAAATTAATAAAAGATTATTTTTTTCTATCACATTATGTGTAAAGTATCTATGACACATCCTTTTATTGAAAATTATGTCCCAAAGCCAATCGTCAGTCTGTTGATGGTTGAGCTATTTTGTAATTATAATTAATTTATTAATTAATAAAAATATTTTGATATTCTTTTCATCATAAGTTTACATCTTCTAATGAACTCCATTGTTGTGATGAAGTCATTAGGACTGTTTAGTTTCAAGATTTATCGATTAATCCTTAAATTTGTTTATGACCAAATGATACGCTGTTAATTAGGACAATAGCATCTATGGAGCATAGATCGCTATATACCATATAGGTTGGTTGTCCTCTTAACGAAGGAGTGTGGAGATATTAGTATGACATACAGGTGAGATGTATGGTACATCATCATTGAACATGACCAACTCTAGAGCATTCTACTATCGAGAATGTCTCTAATGGGATATAGGTATAAGTATCCCTTAGACCTGAAATCACCTCAGTCACTTGCTAGCAACTCACTGTGCTTTGGTATCGAACTAACTAAATTTCTAATTTAGCAATAGAAGGCTTCTAGGCACAGTCAAGTACTTGTAAAGTCGGAGTGTGATCAAGATGGAATTGACCACTCCAAGAGTTGGAGAAGAATGTATCACTGTATTTCAATATAGCAAAACCTTGGCCAGGATAATCCATCAAATGGATTTGATATTTTGAAACACAATGTAGACAACCTGATCAGAGTTGACGGTTGAACTCTAAGGTATCCTACAAGCATTATGGTCAAGGGGATGAATTATATGGAAACTATATCCGCATGGATTCTAAGGATGGTGTTCTACACCTTTGACCTATCCGACCGTCGAGTATCATTGCAAGATGGTCACTTTGATTGATACAAAAATTTGTTCCTATGCTATCAGCTTAGGTTCGGACCTATGAAGTCACACACATTAGAGCTTACGATCTAATCGGATGGTTGATCAATGATTAAGAATCATTCTAGGACTAAACAATCAATACGATTGATGTTTAACCTAGTGCAAGTATTGCAGGAGGATCGATTAGCAATTGGATTGCTAATTGACTTAATTTGATTAAGCTAATAGGCTAAAATTAAGTCTAATTAAATATAATTTAATTAAATTTAGTTTAGACTTTATTGGATCAAGTTCAATTGATTTACTGGATAAGCTAAGTGCAAGGAAGAACTGATCCTAGTCTAACTAGGAATCGGATTAACCCAATTTTCTAATTTGATTAGAAAATAAATCAAAATTAAATCTAATTTACTCTAATTTAATTAAGTTCTTAAATAGGTTAGAGTCTTATTTAATTGGATTGGTTTAATCTTGATTTTATTTGATTAAAAGATCTTGTTTGACCAAGTCAAAATAGGAGTCCTAGTGTGACTAGGACTTTCTATCACTTGCGCCACTTAATCCTCACGCCCCATGCTCTTTTTATTTTATTTATTACATGAAAATTCTCCACTCCCATGGCTTCTCATGCCCTTTTTCTCTCCTCCTTTTCTCATAAGGCAATTTATTGGAAGACCAAGTCAAATGAGGAGTTAGTTTTACTTAGGATTCTATGAGATAGAATTCTTGTTGACCAAAACACCTTCCCCTGAGTGCTTCCCCCTCTTTTAGTTAATTTTTTTCTTATTTCATGAAAATAATCTTTTTTTTTGTGCACCCTCCCTTCCTGGTCCATGCCAATAATTGTGGAGAAGGTGCCCCATGTTTGGATATTCCTAGTCTAGGATTTTGATCTAACTTGGACTCTTCTTTTTATCTATTTATTGGATGAATTTTATTCTAATTTTTTCATAAAATATAGAGCTTTAGGAGAAGTTTGGGGTGTGAAAAAATCAGAGGAAGAAGATCTTTGGGCATGGGGGTTCCATAGGCACCAAACTAGGTGTCTAGGTGAGAGAAAAGAGAAGAAGAGGATCTTCTTCTAGGGCTATTTTATTTTCAATCTCTCCTCTTTTTTTTTTTGTAATTTTTCTAGGAGAGTCAGATTGTAAACTCTCATCTTCCTTCTTTTATTTTGAAAAGTCTAAATTTCAAAGAAGAGAGCATCGGATCAACCGTCGAAGAAGGATCAATACAGTACTAGCATGCTGTGCTGATTTTCTGCATCGGACTTTAGATCAGAGATCGTAGACTTATGTGGATGAGTCCTAGAGGCCGGATGCATATGTGGCTCATGACTTCATCCTCAAGCTCAGATCAGTATGTTAGAATATCTAACCTGCTCAAGTAATAGATATGATTTATAAACTTCATACCTGCATTTGATGTAGTGTAGATCTAGGTTGATTTGATCAACCTTTTCTTTCTTATTTAATTTTAATTTTTGATTTAATATCATATCTTGATCATATAATTAATTTGAGATCTAGGTATTTATATATTTATTTAAATAAATATTTAATTTATTTAAGTCTTTCGCTGTAAGATCTTGAAAAAATTTCAAGATCTACCTATAAAATCCTAGATCAAGAACCTTTAATTGGTATTAGAGCAAGGTTGTTATTACATGATTTCTGTATATGTTTAGATTATTTTTTAGATTAAATCTAATTTATAATCTAATTATTAAATCTAAAATTAAAAAAAATAGATCTCATGAACTACCATAAGGTTGTCCTGCTATAAGATTTATCCCTTACAGTGAATAGATTATCCTAGTTTATGATGATCTGACTCTAATCATAAATTTATTAGATTTAAACTAATTTTATTTATAATTTAATAGATTTAAAATAGTTTTAGATCTAAAAATAAAATATTTTAGATTGCACGAACTGCCATAAGGTTGTCCTACTATAAGGTTTATCCCTTACAGTGAATAGGTTGTCCTAGTACGTGTTGATCTAAAATATTGATCATAAAATTTTAAATTAGATCTAAGAGATTTTATGATCTAATTAAAAATATTTTAATCTAATTTTAATCTTCATAAATATGTTAGATTTGATCTAGGAAGATTTATGATTGATTATTATTGAAACTATTTTAATTACATGAACCTATTTAGATTCGATCTAAAGTAGATTCATGTTTACGTTACTTGCATATTAATTATTAATCAAACATGTAACTTGGTTGATAGAACTATATTGTAAAAATATTTTATAAATATAAAAACTATTTTTGAAAAGCCAAACCCCAACCGTCAGCCCAAAACTTAATTAAGAATTAAGAAGTTATTTGATTAGGTTCAAGGATTGTAAATTGAAGATCCTATGACACGAATCATAACACATTGAGTTAATGGGTTAGTGAGAATTAGGTCCATTAATTGGGTTGGACCTAGGATTAGATTAAAGAATGGACTTAATTAGAGAATTAACTAAATCCAATCAATTATTGTCTTAGATTAGGTTAAGGATTCTCTAGATCAATTGTAATAGTTGTAGTTGGTCAAGTCCATGTCTTTAACTAGACCCAAGATGGACTTGATTCTTGGCTACGCGGTCTAGCACGAACTATTAGGTTGATCTAATTAAAACTAATTAAATTAGTTGGTGTCTAAGGTAAACCAGACCAGTGATTTTTAATTGATAGCCACTTACCTGGCCATTTTTGATGGTGTCTAAGGCAAGCCTGGCAGACCCTTCCACTGATCGAACTTATTTGACGACTTGGTGAGATTATGTTTTGATCAGATCGCATAACTATTCGAGCTAACCCTTATCAGCTAGGTAAATCAGTTTGACTGATTTAGGTGCTCCTAGACCAGCCTATTAATGGTCTTCCTTAAGCTGACTTGGTGAAGTTAGTGGAAGGATCATGACAAGATGGTTAATCTGACCTACTCACTTCTATAAATTAAATCTTCTAAAATTATTAGGTTTCTAAAATAAAATAGTTATATGATAACTGGATCATAGCCTCTGAAAGAACCAGATCTAGGGTTTTATAAGTAGATCTTAAAATTTTTTCAAGATCTTACAGCGAAAGATTTAAATAAATATAAAATTTATTTAAATAACTATATAAATACCTAGATCTTAGATCTATTACATGATCAAGGTATGATATTAAATTAAAAATTAAAATTAAATAAAAAAAAAGTTGATCAAATCAACCTAGATCTACACTACATCAAATGCAGGTATGAATTTTATAGATCAAATCTATTACTTGAGCAAGTTAGATATTCTAACTTGCTGATCTGAGCTTGAAGATGAAGTCATGAGCCACATATACATCCGGCCTCTAGGAGTTGTCCACACGAGCCTACGATCTCTGATCTAAAATCCGATGTAGGAAATTAGCACAGCATGCTAGTACTATGCTGATCCTTTTTCGACGGTCGATTCGATGCTTTCTTCTTCGAAACTTAGACTCTTCAAAATATGAGAAGGAAGATGAGAGTTTGTTGATCTGAGACTCTCAAAAGAAGTCAAAGAAAAGAGGAGAGATTGAAAATAAAACAGCCGTAGAAGAAGATCCTCTTCTTCTTCTCTTTTCTCCAAGACACCTAGTTTGGTGCTTATGGAACCCCCACACCTAAGGACCCTCTTCCTTTGATTTTCGTACACCCCGAACCTATCTCAAGGCTCTATATTTTATGAAAAAATTAGAATAAAATTTATCCAATAAATAGGGAAAAAGAACAGTCCAAGTTAGGTCAAATTCTTAGACTAGGAATATCCAAACATGGGAAGTTGTTGGGATGCCCAACTCTTGGGTGCCTCCACCACAATTTTTGATGTGGATCAAAAAGGGAGGGTGCACAAAAAAAAAAGATTATTTTAATGCAATAAGAGAAGAATTAATTAAAAGAGTGGGTGGCACTCAAGGGAAGATGTTTTGGCCAATAAGGATTCTATCTCATAGAATCTTAAGCAAAACCAATTCCTCCTTTGACTTGGTCTTCCACCTAACTTTCAAATATGACTTGGAGGGAGAGAGGGGGTGTGGAAATCTGGAAGACAAAGATTTTCTACAAAAAATACCTAAAAAATATGTATGGAGGGCGTTGGGACCAAGGTGGCGCAAGGAGGTAGGGAGTCCTAGTCACACTAGGACTCCTATTTTGACTTGGTCAAAAAAGATCTTTTAACCAAATAAAACCAAGATTAAATTAACCCAATTAAATAAGATCCTAATCCATTTAAGAACTTAATTAAATTAAATTTAATTAAATTTAATTTTAATTTATTTTTTAATTAAATTAGAAAATTGGGTTAATCCGAGTCCTAGTTAGACTAAGACTAGTTCTTTCTTGCACTTGGCTTATCCAATAAACCAGTTGAATTTGATCCAATGAAACTCAAACCAAATCTAATTAAATTATATTTAATTAAACATAATCTTAACCTATTGACTTAATCAAATTAAGTTAATTAGCAATTCAATTGCTAATCGATCCTTCTACAACACTTGTACTAGGTTAAACACCAATCGTATTAATTATTTAATCCTAGAAGATTCTTAATCATTGATCAACCATTCAATCAGATCGTAAGCACTAATGTGTGTGACCTCATAGGTTCGAACCTAAGTAGATAGCATAGGAATAAATTTCTATATCAAATGAAGTGACCATCTAGCAATAATATCCGATGGCCGGATAGATCGAAGGTGTAGAACACCATCCTTAGAACCCATGCGGATATAGTTTTCATATAATTCATCCCCTTGACCACAATGCTAGAAAGACACATCAGAGTTTAACTATCAACTCTGATCAGATTGTCCATATTGTATTTCAAAATATTAAATATATCTGATGGATTACCCTAGCCAAGGTTTTGCTATATTGAAATACAGTGATATATTCTTCTCCAACTCTTGGAGTGGTCAATTCCATCTTAATCACACTCCAACTTTACAAGTACTTGACTATGCCCAAAAGCCTTCTATTGCTGAATTAGAAATTCAGTTAGTCTGGTACCAAAGCATAGTGAGTTGCTTGCAAGTCACTGAGATGATCTCAGGTCGAAGGAATACTTATACCTATATCCCATCAGAGACATTCTTGATAGCAGAATACTCTAGAGTTGGTCATGCTCAATGACGATGTATCCATACATCTCACCTGTATGCCATATCAGTGTCTTCACACAACTTGGTTAAGAGGACAACCATCCTATATGGCATATAGTGACCTATGCTCGATAGACGCTGTCATCCTAATTAACAGCCTATCATTTGATCGTGCATAAATTTAAGGACTAATCAATAAATCCTCTATTTATCGAAACTAAATAGTCCTAAGGACTTCATCACAATAATGGAGTTCATTAGAAAATATAAACTTATGATGAAGAAAGATGCCAAAATATTTTTTATTAATTAATAAATTAATTATAATATCTCAATCATCAATAGGCTGACGATTGACTTTGGAACATAATTCTCAACAACTTCCACTTGTCCTAAAGCCACTTGGCACAGTATCTAATATGCATCTTCGACTTATGGTTGTCGAACTCTTTGATTGCTAGGGTTTTAATGAAGAGGTCAGCTAGGTTCTTCTTTTCATTGATCTTCTGAAGGTCGACATCACCACGATCCATGATCTCATGGACCAAATGAAAGCAATGCAGAATATGCTTTGTTCGCTTGTGTGCCTTCGCTTCCTTTGCTTGAGCTATGGCACCAATGTTGTCGCAGTAGAGCAGAACTGGAGCATCAATGGAGGATGCTACTCTGAGTTCGGTGATAAACTTCCTCAGCTACATAGCTTCCTTTGCTGCATCTGATGCTGCCATGTACTCTGCTTCGCAAATAGAGTTAGCTACCGTATGCTGCTAGAAACTTTTTCAGTAGGTGTTTCTGTTAGATATGTGTGTCTTAGAAGCCAAAATTGGCTGACACTTATTATACACTTCTAAGGGCAAAATTATAATTTTGACTATAAATAATAAAATAAATTATTTTCTATAATAATATGTATTTAGTGTCTGTGATACATCCCTTGAGTTAATGGTAATGATAGACAAGAGTTGAAAATTTAAGACATGAATTTTTATTATTAGCTCATAAAATGCTCCTGACCGTAGGATCATCATGAGGATGGTGATTGATTTGGAAGGATGGTGTACAATCGCTTCTTTATAGTAGATGAGTCTTGAGTCTATGGTGTAAAGACATCAGAGTGAGAGTACAGATACTCGTTAGAGAATGAGCGCACTGAGCGTGACCACCTCGAGCAGTTATTAGGAAGTCTACCTTCTCGTCGATGACTGACTCGAAGCTCCAGTTGTGTATCTGGTTCTTTGACCTAAGGTGCATCAGTAGTTCACCTTGAGGGTGTTATAGTTTGACTACACCATGACTTGATCTCCTAGCCATTTAGAATCTTGAGGTGTATGTTGGCTATAGCATGTTCATTATAGGGAACTGGATTACACCAATAGAGAATCTATCTACCTCAGTAGATGAGTAGCCCTATGATGATTATGAGAATCAAGTCCATAAGCCCATGGCCATGGTAGAGTGAAATAATAGAAAGAGTTTCTATTAAGGTTTTCACATTAGACTTAAATCGAATGATTAATCATATGACGGATATTAGGATTTGATGAGATTACCTTAACCCTAATTTTGTTGGAGCTCAAAATAGAAGAACTTAATCACACAGGTAACTACACCGAGAGGTTCATTTTCAGTTCTGATGGGTTGCCACCATATGCTGCTAAGTGTCACTGATGAATTCTAAGAGCAATTAGAATGATTTAGATGATTAATCATACTAGTTATCTGAATCAGAAAAGTTCTGATCCATCGGAAGGTGTTTTGATGATGTCGATGATAGAGATCGCGACATATCTCATTGCCATATGGGACTAAACCTAACTGGATCACACAAATAAGGGTTTCAATTGGATATCATTAATTGGACCAATCCAGTTCAATTGATTTGAATTAGATTCAATTAGGTTCAAGAAAATCATGCTAGCACACGATTAAGCCTAATGTTCTTCTTTAATTATCATTAAAGTTTGTCTCGATTGAGCCAAATATGTTTGGACTCACTCAGACACTTTTACTTGGTTTGACTGGAGTTTGTCCAGATTAGAAAAGAATTATCTTAATTTATGAGATAAATTTGAGACAACATCCGCCATTTTTTGTCACCTGCTAAATCTTGTTTCAGATATTTGGTCAAACGTTGATCTTTGACACTTAGACATCTGCCCATATGTCATGCACCCATAGGAGAGAATTTTTGGACCAGTCCACCTACTAAAAGGTAGATGGATAAGGGGCACATGCCTAGGAAGGTGTGAGCCCATGGATAGAGCATCTGGAGTACCGTACAGATGGGACTCCAGTTGCTTCAGGGTTTCTACCTAGGTGGCATCAAAGACTTGTCTTTGACCAGTCTTGGCACCATCTAAGGATGATTCAGAGGGACTCTCATTTGATTAGATCAGATGATGTCATCCCATCAATCAGATTTAGATCTGATTGCATAAAAGGCCATGATTGGCCGAGATGATGTGGCACTACATGGCACAACAGGGTCTATAAAAACCCTATCTGCGCCAAGATTAAAAAAGCTTGACCCATTGCCCACACCACAAGGCTGCCCCTCTCCCTCCTCCATGCCATCTTCAGGTGTTCTCTCTCCTACCCATGCCTAAGAATTTTTGGGCATAAGTTTGGTGAGATCCAAGCAAGAGAAAGGCGACAGGAAAAGGAAGAAGGCAGCACTGCTGTAAGAGACAACTCACATCTTCGAAAGGAGTTTTGAAGATCTTCAAAATCAGATCCAGATCTGATTTTTGGAGAGGTGATAAAGAAGGAGAAGATCTCTAGATTCTATCTGAGTAGATATCGGTAGAGGCCAGGCACTTGTATGGCTAGATCTAGAACCTCAGGTAGACATGAGGATCATCACAAGATAATCAGATCACCCTCAACAAGAAAAATTAAATTAGATTTAATTTATTTTTTATTTTATTTTATTTTTTTATTAGATTAATAATATTAGGTTTGGAAAGTCTCAGATTTAATAAGGATTTAAGAAAAAAAATTTTAAAATATCTCTCTTGATCCAATCAGATCTGAACGAACCTGAACTAGAAAACTAGATTTTTTCCTTTAGGCTCCATCATTTGAAGTAAAGATATACCCCAACACATTTTTACTATCATCATGATCAGATTGAAAGTTGAAGTCTATAAACCCTATAAGCTTCAGATCTGACTCACCATAAACCAAACATTGGTCCTTAGTATTTCTTAAATACTTAAGGATGGTTTTAACCATCTTCAAGTGATTTTCTCTAGGATCAAACTAGTATCTACTTACTACTCCTAGTGATTATGCCACATCTAGTCTCGTACATGTCATTGCCATA